>JAVJIF010015030.1:0-97290 GCA_038442645.1 Agave tequilana | reverse complement strand
ATTGATCATAAGAATAACAATTTAGAAATAATAGAACTAGTAGTTATTACTAATAATAATTATGACCTATACATGTAACAAAATAAATTATGAGGTACAACAATAATTTAATAAATAATAATAATCATAGTAATGACAAAATTACTAGTTAGTAATTAAAAAGCTAACAAGTCATAATGGTAAATATAAAATGCCAAATTACTATTTACTATCTCAAAAAAAAAATTTGCATATTTAATAATAATAATCACAAGAAGAAGTGATAAATTAAGTTGATTATAATCATAATAAAATAATTAGCAAATCAAAATAAATACTTAGAAAAAATATTAAAAAAATAGTATTTCTAATTAGGGATCTTACATCCTTAGATCTCATCCCTGTCGTCTTCATCAACCTCCTCGCCACGACCTCATCGCTGCGGCCTACGAGATATAGAACTTGTTGTAAAGCTCTGACAGCGCGATGTCTTCTTCCTTCGTCAGACCGGCCCTGACCACTGTAACGCCAACCTTTCCTTCCCCTACCTCATATTCTTCTTCCCACGCACCGAAGCCCGCCACCCACCGTCACAACTTCCTTCTCCTCCTCTTTCTTCTCCGATAATCAGCAAACACTTTGCTTCCCCCTATCTGCACCACCATCATCACCACGGCCTCACTGCCTCCTTGCCTGACCCTTGTCATCATCGCAGAGGCTTCCTTGGCCTCCCCGCAACGTCGCTGACAATGTCTGACCAATTGAGCTTGCTGTCTCAGTCCTTGCAGAGCTCTGTGAGGCTTAAATCTGAAGCGGGTTCTAAAAGCAACTCAACCCGCCTCAAGAAAGAAGAAAGAAGATTCGTGTTTAAGTTGTAAACCCGTTGCTACAGTAGATTCGACCCGCGTGAATAGTAATTGGTTCAGTGCAGAAACTCGTTAGTGCACCATCTTCGTCTACGGGTCGTAACTTGCACATTCGACGTCGATTCAGGTGTTTTTTTGGGTCATTGCGTTCGTGACAACGAGATCTACCACTGACATCCTTTTTAGGTCACTGAGATCTCTATAATCGTAAGTAGATAATTTTCTTAACCTGGTCTCTTATTTATGAGTTGGTATTGATTTAATCTGCTAGCATAAATAGTGAGATTGTGAGATCCTGATATATTCTACAATTGCTAGTCATTAATATTGCATGCATAACTGTGTCTCTTAACATAATATTGCATCAGTATATTTGAGATTAGAATTGTACAACTGTGATTGCGTCATTTTGTTAAATTCATCTGTCTCAATATTAGTTTTAACTATTTTCTTATCAAGATTGTTTTGTTGGTGAAGCATTGTGAAGTTTTGTTCTACTAATTTTTATTCACACATGCATCACGTTTCATATCAGTTTGGTATCAGAGCACGATTTAGGTAGAAAATTACATCAAATATTTTGCATAAAATTTTTCCCATATTTATTAGAATTTTATTTTTTTTGGCATAATTTTTTTTCATCTTGTTTAGAATTGCATGTTCTTATCTTTTGTTATGATCTCATTGTGTATGCTCACCCGTAGTGATAGCCCATACTTGTTAGGAGAGACTAGTGAACCCAATACTGATTCGTTGACCTCTCACCTACTCTGACTGATCTTATGGTTAAACTTGAAGCCTTAACCTCTGAGTTAGATAAGACCAACGAGAAAATAGACCAACTAATGATTTACCGTGAGTCTTCCACTACTAGGAAAAATTCAACTTCATCACAAAACAACCATCGTGATAATATTGATAACCCACCCAATCCCGACGATCAATTTATGAAGAGCATCAAGATCGATGTCCCCAACTGTAATGGACGTCGCGACCCTCAAGTTTTCATATATTGAACACTACAACTAAATAAGTATTTCACATGGTGCGATCTCACTGAGCCTAAAAAAGTAAAGTGTTGCAATGAAACAAACTTGTCAAGCTAGTCAGTATTGGACCAACTTCGAGAATAGACGTATAGTCTGAGGTCATCAACTGATTGACACATGGGATAGGAAGAAGGAAGAGCTAGAAACTAAGTATATGCCACGATTATTATGACTATCTTATAGACAAGTAACATCAATACACTCAAGACAACAAATCAAAAAAGGAGTTTGTTGCAAAATTCAATGAGCTTCTCATCAGATGTAGTGCCTTCAATAAGGAAGGACAACATAGATTCTTCCTAGATTTAGAGTCAGACTTAGAGAAGACTTACGAGTCAAACTGTTAGCTAAAGGAATTACCCAGTTAGAAAAAAAACCTACGTGTTACTTTAAGATCTAGATCCCCTTAAGTCTAATTATAACACTAGGAGTTTTATTTCGAAATCGAGTGTGTCTAGAACTTTCTCTTCTTTCTAGTTCAACAAGTCTAGTACCCAAACTCTCTGACATAATAATGACATCAAGGGAAAGAGTCTTGATTGTGATAACAAGAACAAGAGGCTTGAGCTTTTCAATGTTAGTTCCACAACTAAGTGCTACAACTGCCAAGGTTATGGACACTTAGCTGCCAGTTGTCCTAGCCTCATCAAAATCACTATAATAGATGGAACACCAATTGAAGATACTGACTCAGACTCTGAAGAGTGCATTTATGACCCAAGAGAAGATTACGAAATTGATGAGAAGCCTATAAGTAATGATGTTGGTCTCAATTATATTAATCAAATACCATCAACTGACTTGTTGTTGTTAGACATGTCCCATTCCAACCAGTCGAAAAGAACGATTAGAGAAAAATGTTCTCTTTCACGCGTTCACCAAAATTAGAGGAAAGATTTGTAAGGTGATTATGGGCAATGAAAACTGTATCAATACAATACCGTCCAAGTTGCTTGAAAATATTAGCTTAAAGGTTGTACTCTACCCCCACTCATTCAAGGTGTTATAATTGACTCCACGACACTTGAGGTCCGATAATGATGTTTTGTCCCAGTCAATTTTAATTATTACAAAGAGAAGATCGGTGTGATGTGATTAACATGAATGAAGGTCAAGTCATATTAGGTAGACCATGATTGTTCGATAAAAATGTCAATCCAACATGTGTTAATTTGAGCGTGAGGGTAAACAGATTAAGGTACTACCCTTGAGACTCAAGATTTAACATCTCAAGCAGACAGTCACTTAGGCTTTGATGTCAACTCTACTTTCTCTATCTCTCATTGCTACTGTTCTCTTCCTATCTCTCACAAGTCATGTATACCATGTCCATAAAATGCTTCCTCCGTACTATCGACACCATCCCACTATAGAACATTCGAGTCTGCATTTGCATCACACGACATGTGTACAAGCTATACAAAAAGATCAGTGATGAAAATAAGCAGAGAAATGTGAAGCCTACTTTGCGAGTTGATAGTAGAAAAATATTTTTTAATGTAGGCGAATATGTGATGGTTCAGATTTATTCGAAACGATTTCCTTCGGAAACTATTAAAATGATACATGCTTATATTGCTGAACCCTTCAAGATCTTAAATAAGCAGAATTACAATACCTATATTATAGGTCTTTTTAGAGATTATGTCATTGTACTTTCAATGTTAATGATCTAGTGGATTATAAGGATTTTGATTGTAATACATTGATTGATAAGCTTTCTCTTAAGCTATTTTCTCAGAGCCTCTCACTTAGTCCCTACCAAATACTCATCCCATTACAATACAGAGAGTTGATAAAATTTTAGAGGATAAGACTATCACCACTAAATCTAGTAGAACTCACAAGTATTTGATCCGCTGGAAAATAAAAGCACCGACTGTTAATTCACGGTTAGATCAAGATGATTTGCAATGGTTTGATCCAGTACAGCATGGGAGACCCAATCCATCTAACTTGACGGGATCGACTCTTCTCCCACTCGGAGAGAATGATGCGGACATCCAATCAAGATGCAAAAGCCGAAGAGAAGGATCCAAGAAGTCTCAGTTCTAGTCGAAAAAGTAGTAGAATTTTATGAATATTTTTCTCTTTATTCAAGTTTAGGTTTCTTTATTTTGATTTTTTAGTTTCTAAAATTTAGAATTTTAATTCTATTTTGATTAGAGTTTGAGTTGTATTCAAATTTTGTAAAACCTCTATAATACCTTGCATCAAACAATGAAGGCAACGAAGAATTTTGAAAAGTTATTTGTGTGAGATTTGTATTCTTTCATATCATGTTTAGGATTAATTCTATGTTTGGCTCAATAGGATCAAATACTAAAGACGGTTCAATTTCCTCTTCAGCATGCTTCATACAAATATGCACTCTGTAATCACCTGGGGGGGTGAATAGGTGATGTGCTAATCAAATACGAAAATTAAAACTTAACTAACAATTCTACACAAATAAAACTACAACAAACATATATAGCAATTAAGCACAATATCTACCATGTAAAGATGATACAATAATAAACATGCAAGATATTAAATAAGAGTAAGTGAGAGAGATAGAGGAGTAACCGCAAACAAGAAAATTTATTTTGAGATTTGAGCAACTAGCTCTATGTCCCCGTCTTCACTGCAATGAAAGATTTTTCCTACCTCGATCCTACAAGATCATTTGGCGTCGCACCACCTACAAGTTCCTTCACTCGTTCTCGCAAGAACTACACAACACACGAACCTGCAAGCTCGTTCGAGGTCATAACTTCTAACTACTGTTAATATAATGAAAAGAATTTGTGATCAAGACTCTTGATTACAACAAACCTCTCACAGATAAGAACCTTAAAAGATAGATGTAAAAATGATTTGCTCAAGTATGTGAGAAATTAAGGAGATTGGAAGTTGAAAATCCAAGAAAAATCTTTTTGAAAAACTAAGGGAAAAAACTCTTCAAGATATAGAGTTGCAACTCTAAAATTTGTTCACAAACTGGTAGATATTCTCTTGAGAAGTTTGTGAAAAACTAGTTGAAAAAACCCAACCAAAAACTCAATTTATAGGCACCGATAAAATCTAGTCGTTGGAGCAAAACTACGCCAGGAATGGCCTAGTGGTCGATCGCCCGGTCTACCACCCAACGACTATAATTTTAATCATTGGGGCCATCGGTCCACCATCCAGTCGACCGATGTGAGAACAAATATGTTCTTAGAAAAGTTAGTCGACCTGCCGGTCGACCGACTTAGAGCATATTGCTCTCTGTTGACCAGTCGCTCGCGTGGTCGACCGACTAGAGTGCAATCCTGCTCTTAGGCCATTAGTAAAACACCTGATCGGTCGTGTGCACAAGCCAACTGGCTTGTGACACATTTGATCGATTGGCCTAGGCTAAAAAATAATTTTCTTTGTTTTTAAAATCCTTTAAAACGAAACTAAATTTCTATAAAATCTACAAAAATAAGTTCATGTAAATATTTTAGAGTACAAATGTGTGATCGATAATTAACACATATTACAAATATGTGAACTTCTTTTTGAGATATCAAATACAATTTTGAAACATAAACTATATTAAAATTATTTTTCTAAAAACTAAACTTTAAGCTTGAACAAATTATATCAAAATTTATATAAATAAAAAAAAGTTTCTCAACCCTATTGAAGCACAAATGTGTATGAATGAATTTCAATACACATATCAAATATTAAATCTTGTTTTTGAGATTTTCTTCTCATAAAATCAACTTTTGATAAAATCAAAACTATGACTCATCAAAATAAGTTTTTTGAACAATATGGCTCTTATATGTGTGGATAGAATCCAACATATATTTCAAACTATAAAATTATTTCTTTGAGATATAAATCATATAAACACAAGATTTAGATTTAAATATAAAGTATAGAATCTTTTTCAAATTGATATTATTATACTCAATTTTTTGAAAACCAAAACACAAATTCATATTCAATGAAAACCATCAAACCAATATTAAAACTTTTGTGTGTGTGTAAACTTGAGCAATCAAATATAATCTAAACTTTACAAAAACTTATAAACACTTATAAACTCTTTTACAAACTTTAAGTCTTCTCTCTTGATCTTCTTTTCCTTCTTGACTTGATCAAAACTTGATTCTTTTGAGTTAGACTCTTTCTTGAGTACATGATGTGTTTTTTGTGTTTTAGCTCTTAAATCTACACTAGTTAGCTTCAAACTTTACTTTGAGTTTATTGATAAAGCTAAACACCAAACTAAAATCTTGATTAATTTGTGACTTAAACATCACAATGTCATTTGTACTATAACTATATGAGTTAATCATCATCAAAACTAGGATCTACTATGTCCATGACTTGAACTCAACATCTCTCTAACCCATCATCTAGGTCATACATTGGAAATCTATATAGAATATTGAAAAGTCAACGATGCCAAGCTTGACTTTCAAAATTCTCAAGAGTTCATCGAAAGTTAATGGTCTCTCAGTCATATTTCTAACATAAATCTGACATCCCACATAAAGTTTACAGAGACTAAGCACAAAACTACCTCCGTGGTGGATCTCTATAGTAGCTTTATTCTCATCCATTTGTCTAACATGCAATAATAATTATAAAACAAATATTAGTTGACTTACAACAACTACATTGTCTAAAACACCAAAATAATAAACAAAAAAATAATATTTCAGATAACAATTCCATGAGCTAACAAGTACAATAGCAATCAAACAATAATTTTATGAAAACTTTGACAACTATTGTAATAACGATAAATATGGATATCTGTAACACCCCGCTCCTGGAATACGTACTTAGTTGCGTATTCGTATTTTCTGATCGTATTTTTGATTTACTTCCTATATTTGTTTTGTATATTGAATTATTTATGAGATCGTTTTTGCCTTGGAACTGGATTTGTGAACTCGGAGTCAGCCCTAGTCTGAACCGGGAACCCGATCGTAGTGAATTGCTCGATTTGATATTTCTGCTATTCTGATTTGACCGATTTCAGTTTCAAACATCGTTTTCTAATATTTTCGATTTTCTATGATTTTCTAAAATATTGCTGAATTAAATCAGAATTCTTCAAAACCGGTGTCGGCTAGTGCCGCTGACCGATTCACGGATTTTTAATTTACAAATGGAGTTAAATTCAAAAAACAGCTTTCCTGTAACTTCTTAAAATTACATTTTCTATCTAAATACTTTTTTTGAGAATTTTCTAAATTTATCGAAATTCCACTAGATTTTGGTGTCGGCCAGTATCACTGGTTGATTCCAAGAATTTTAGTTTACAATTGGAATCAAATTTCTGAATTCTACTTTCATATTACTTCTTAGAATTATATTTTCTTCTTTCAAACATTTTCTGAGATTTTTCAGATTTTATCAAAATCTGGCCGACCCGGTGTAGACCAGTATTGACCGTTGACTTCAGGATTTTTATTTTGAAAATGAGATTGAATTTCTGAAAACTGATTTTACCAAAAAATTTTATATAATATTTATTATTTTTGAGAATTTTTGGGAAGCTTTCCAAGCTACTTTATTTTTTGGACTTTTTCGGAATTTTCGGTGTTTTCCCAGATACCGAAATTTTATCCAGATATTCCACTTTTCTCTTTTTGTCATTTCTCTCTCCTTTCTCAGACGCGAGTTTCACCAACTGGATTCATCATTAAATGTAGAGATCCTCTCCATACTGCATTTAATGCCTATGTGCAAATTCAACCCAGATCAAATCACCATGACTTTTTGTCTTTTTCTTCAAACGCAATATTCGCGACGCGGATTTTTTTTCCGCGTCTAGCTCGTTGGCCCAGACACGGATTTCTCTTCATGGGAACGCAACTTTTTGTGAAGGAAACGCAAGTCTCTTTTAAGTGTTTGGAATGACTATATTATAATAATCTTTTCCCTCCTTATAAATATACCCCACCTCTTCTCTCTCTTTCATTCTTTTCTCTTCTTCCTTCTCCATTTCCTGCAAACGAGAACAGCAACCAAAGGGCAGCACCTTGCCCTCCTTGGCCACCATTTTTGGCCACCAATTCTTCTCTTTTTCACTCTCCATTATCCCCTCATTTCCTTCTCCATTCTACCAAGTTCAACCAACCCATTTCTACCGCCTTCTCCTCCTTCTTTTTTCTCCTTCTTCACCAAATAACCCACTTCCACCACCACCTTCTCCACCATCTCCACCACCACATACTCCATCTTGGCCACCAACGACCATGCCATCTTCCTCTTCTCGTCGTGCTCTTTCCGACGAGCTATTGCTTCGCTCTCCGAAATCCCTTTCACAAAACTCCATTTTCACCAAATGAACTACACTTGCACCCCTCCACATATTTCTTTGGCCACCTTTCCGGCCAACTCCGGCCGCCGCCGGCGACCACCGGCCATGGCCGACCATCCCCCTTCCCTTCTTCTTTCTTTTCTTTCCTTTCCTTCTTTCTTTTCTTCCCTTCATTCATTCTTTCTTTCCTTCTCTTTTCTTACCTTCTTTCTTTTTCCTTTCCTTTGATTCCAAAATCTGCGTCTCTCTCTCCCCAAAACCTGCGTCTCCTCTCCCTCATTCCTTACGTCCCTCTCTCTCCCTATCCATGCGTCTCTCACATTCCCCTGTCACTCTCTTTCTCTGTTAATTGCTAGACGCGGAGTTCATCCCGCGTCCAGGCAATTCCCTAACGCGGCCTTCGCATTCTTGCATCGACACGACGCGGAGCCCATGCCCGCGTCTGTGTCCTTCTCATGTCAACACGACGCGGAGCTCATGCCCACGTCTGTGTTCTTCTCGTGTTAACGTGACGCGGAACCTACGACCGCATCCGCGTTCTCCTCGTGTCCTGACTTGGACGCGGGTCTCGAACCCTGCGCGACGCGACTCCCGCGTCTGCGATCCCCGGGTCTCACTCTCAAACCCGCGTCCCCCTGCACACACTCTCTCTCCATGTACTTCTCTCTGGTTCTCTCTTTCTCTCTCCTTCCTCTCTTTCTCTTTCTCTCTCTTGATTTCCCCTCTCTCTCTATCACTTTCTCTTTAACGCGTTGACGCGTTGATTTCCTGGATTCCGGTGATCGGGGATTTCACTATGTCTTCTAAAGACTTAGGCGAGTGTTCTCGCTTTCCTCTTGGCTTTCCCATTTCATCTGGTCGACTTGTATTATTCACGATTTATGCTGTTTAGAACTAACACTTTCTTTGATTGTGCTCAGCTATTATTCTATCACTTGACAAGTACATGCTTGATATATTAACACTTGATATGTTTTACTTGATACCTATCATCTACATGCTAATACCTGACACCTGTCTGTATCACTTGTCAACTGTTGTGTCATCACCTGATACCTGACTTACCACTTGACAATTGCTTCTTACTATGACATGACTTATCACCTGCCCCCTGATATATTAATACTTGACCTGTGATTATCACATTTACGGGAATACTATACTTGTTATCCTGCATTACATGCAGTGACTTGAATCTTGTACTTGTTATCCTATATACATATACAGTGACCTGAATTTATAGTACTCATGTACTCCTGAACTCCTGATCATGTCTTGCACCTGCTATTCCCGTAAATTGATGATTACATAATAAATCATAAAAAGGAACAACTTGCATCGGGTCGGGGGAAACTTGCGGCTATCAATATATGTTCGTGTTTACAGTGGTACTAGGCATGTTGTGCAACTAAAACTTCCGGTCTGACCTGTGGGCCTCCAGGCGACCGAGGGGAGTGCTGGCTCCCTCCTTCCTGGTACCATCTTGATAAGGGCATTCTATAAGACTTTCCTGATCGTCTTGCGGCAGGTTCCGTCTACCGAGCAACGGAACAATCCTGGGCCGTGGTCCCGGGTATGTATGGGACCCATTGTAAACATTGTTCGTTGATACCCCCGTTGGTTTCCAATAACAACCTTGCTTTACTCAGATGTGGATATATGTGTGCTGGGACGCTAGTTCACATATCTAGACATCAGAGTAAGACGAGTAATAATAATAATAAAAAGATGCCAGCTATGGATCCGTGGTATGCTTTGCCATATTTGATCGTATCGGGTTTTACTTCGAATTTCTGATTTTATGATTATTATGCTATACCTGTTCATATCCTGCCTTCTACTTGTATTCTATCCTGCCTGTCTCCTGCTCTTATCTGATCATACTATGAGTCTTCCCTGCTTGATATCATATGTTGTATATCTACTTGCTCCTGCATGCTTATGCTCACGACACGGTTTTCAATGCATGTTATGATTCAGATTTATCGATACACGTGTGCTTATCCATGCTCGCCATCTGGCTTTCGCATCACCACTCGCCGGGGAGTTCTGACGCCTCTGAATCCTCATGTCCAGATCTTGGAGCTTGGAGCGTGTGGATTTCCCCCTGTTGCTGATCAGAGTGGCACAGTGGTAGCGTGGATCTCCAGCAGACCGTCCAGAGCCCCATCCTTCCTGGCCTCCTTGTGCGGCTCTAGAGTTCTTCTGCTATGACTCTGAGCCATCGTTTGTACTGTCCATACTTGTACATCTTCTTGTATTCTCGCAATTGCGCCATATTGGTGATGTAATATTCTTATAATATTTATCACATCTGATGATAACTTTGTAGCTGTACTCATGTGTTGGAATGTATAATGCACTACGTGCTTCCGCACTCTGATTCTTGCCTGTACTGATGCTTAGCGTGTATACGTGAGGGTATTTCTGACCTGCGTATATACGTCGCAGTAATGTCTCCGTACCCGCCGGATCGGGGCGTTACAATGTAACGCCCCGATTTCACGGATACGGGGACGTCACTGCGACGTATATATGTAGGTCAGAAGAAGCCCCCACGTATATACGCTAAGCATAAAAGTACAATAAGGAATCAGAGTACAACACAAAGCGTGGTGTATTCATATGCCAACTTACAAGATACAAGTACAAAGTTATACAAACTATGATAAAGTAATACACTTTACAAGTGTTATTTATCATATCCAAGTCCAAAAAGACAATATACAAACATGTACACAAGATGCTCACGTAATGGATGAAGATTCGTGAGCCAAAAGGAAGAGTCTGGCACGAGGGAACTAGAGTTGGTCAGCCTGCTCACTGAAATAAGCCTGGTCCTCTGTGGATGGCTCCACTTCGTTCCAAGCCTCAGAATCTGAATATGCAAATCCAAGGAATCAAGACATATAATAGTAAACAACTGTAGCCAAGTGGCTAAGGGACAGGAATAAAGAAGATGGAACAGTAATAAATAGTATCGACTAACAAGTGATGAAAACATAATAAGGTAAAGCCATAATGCAATGAATGTACAAATTAAATCTATAATTATTATTACTTGTCTTACTGTGATATCTAGCTATGTGACCCAGCGTCCCAGAACACATAGATCCATATCCTAGTAAAGCAAGTTTGTTATTGGAAACAGCGGTTGTATCGACGAACTATGTTTACAGTGGGTCCCGTACATGCCCGGGACCACGGTCCAGGGTGTTCCGTTGCATGGTGACGGAACCAGCCGCTAGGCCTTTCAGGAGGGACTTATGTATGCCCTTTGTCATGACAGTACTCAGGAAAAGGGAGCCAGCACTCCCCTCGGTCCCCTGGAGGCCCTCAGGTCAGACCGGAATATAATTGTACAATTAACCTAATACCACTGTAAACACGAACACATATCGATATCCGCATGTTTCCCCTGACCCATGTGTAAGTTGGTCCATTTTATAAAATAGTCGAGTGTATCATGCTTGGTGTTTAAGTGATAGCATGAAGAGATGGAGATATTTCATATTTAACAAATTATGGAGCGAGAATATAATAATAAATCATGGAGTAACAAGTGGTGAGATCCATCAAGTAACATGTCATATAATACCAGTTATGAAGCATGAACAGGGATAATATGTCACACATGTATCATCAATCAGATCCAAGTTCAGAACAGAAATAACTAAGTCAAACAGTCAGAATTAGTCGACTAGGTGGAAGGGTTAGTCGACTAATAGGGGTCTTAAGTCGACTACTAGCCTAGATGAGTCGACTAAAACTGGGAAACAGAGAGTTGGATTTCTGTTTCAGGAAAAGTTAGTCGACTAGGGTGAGATGTGTAGTCGACTAACAGATACCTAAGTCGACTAATAGAGGGGCTAGGTCGACTAAAACTGTGATACAGAAAGTTGGGATTTATATCCGGGATACAGGAGTCGACTATGGGGAAATGGGTAGTCGACTAGGGGTCCTAAGTCGACTATTATTTTGGATGAGTCGACTGGAACCGAGAGTTGGTGTTTTCTGGTCCAGGGAAAATTAGTCGACTAGGTTAAAAATGTAGTCGACTAGGGTGGTCTAGTCGACTGATAATATGGCTTAGTCGACTAAAACTGTGAAATCAGAAAAGGGTTAAGTTTCAGCTAAGGTGGGTTAGTCGACTGGTCCCTAGGTTAAGTCGACTAATCGTGGGAAAAACAGTAACAGAACAGATTTTCTGATGGTTGTTTGATGGGCTAAAAATACGATTTTTATGGCACAAGTGTACATGAAAGATCAACACAAGTAAACAAGGAAGTTGTCTAGTCTTGGTGAGTAGATATACTCACTTCGAACGGTTAGGTGAAGCTTATACGAGTTCGAACGGATCGTTGTCGACGGCTATCACCAACTCGATCCTTGGCGATACTTCCGACGAAGAGAGATGCGATCCAAATCCAAGGGTTGTAGTTGCTTAGGAAGGAGATGAAGGCCTTGAGGTGGTTTGGAGTTAGGGTTTGAGATGGAGAAGGAAATGGTGAAGGCTATTTTCTTGGTGAAGTGAAAAAAGAGAAAAGAATTGTAAAGGAAAGTTTATATAGGATTTGATTTTTGTAAAGGGGGTGCAATTAAAGAAATTGAGAGGGGTTTTGTGTAAAATAGGGGAGATGAGGTGTCTCCCTTGGCCAATGGTGGCCGGCCATGAGACAGAGAGAGAGATGTATTAAATGAGGGGGGTTGGTGAGAATGTGTGGAGATGGAATTTTTGAAGAAAATGGAAATTTAGAAAAATGGAATTCTTGTGGTTGTGAAGGAAGGAAAAGAAAATAGGGAAAAGGAAAAAAGGAAAAGAATTGATAAATGAAGATATTTTCTTGGTCTTGGAAAATGAAAATATCGGAAACACGGATTCCTAGGTTCAAGTCAAGAATGCGGGAAAACATTTCGGAAAATACCGAAATCGTCCGAAATTTAAGTATCTCGGAACGACTCGTAAATTTTACCAAAAATCAATAATAATATAAGAAGACTCATAGTGAAATCCTTTTTAAGAAATACTGTATAGTTTTAAAGCTAAAAATCCCGGAATCAGTTACCTACCGACTCCGAAAGAATTTTCATAAATTCATAAAATTCTCAGAAAAAGTATATAGATAAGAAATACGATTCTAAGAAATAAAGTCTAAAGGACTTTCTAGAAATTCCTAACTGTTTGTGAAATAAAAATACTGGAAGAAGTCTTCTACCGACTCCGGTAGAATTTGCATAAATTCGTAAAATCTTCAGAAAAAGTATTTAAGCAAGGAATATTATTCTAAGCAGAAATGTCTAAAGAATCTTCTAGAATTTCTAAACAGTTTGTAAGATAAAATTCGGGAATCGATCAGCGGCACTGGTCGACACCGGTTTGGAGAAATTCATTTAAATTCTAGAAAATTCCAGAAATTCTCATAAAATCTAATATTTTAGAAAATAATATTTGAAATTGAAATTGGTCAAATACAGAAAGTAAATCGAAAAATACGATCGAAAGGCTGAATACGCACTAAGTACGTATTCCGGAAACAGGGTATTACAATCCATCCACCTTACAAAAATTTCGTCCTCGAAATTTCGTAAAGTGAAAGGTAACAGGAAAGGCAACAGATATATAAGGATAAGAGGAAAGATAACAGTAGAAAAGAATAAGAAGGAAAGAGCTTTTACCAAATCAAGATGTGAAGAGTTGAGGGTAACGCTCTCGGATAACATCCTCTCGTTCCCATGTGGCTTCTCCCGGTGCATGCCTGTTCCAAGACACCAATACTAATGGAATGGCTTTGTTCTTCAGTGTCTTTACACTTCTATCCAATATGGCCATCGGCTGCTCCTGATATGATAAATCTGGCTGTAGCTCTAGTTCGGAGTGATCCAGAATATGGCTATCATCCTTTACATACCTCCTCAACTGAGATACGTGGAAAATATTGTGCACTCCGTCCAAAGAAGGCGGCAATGCCAATCTGTAAGACACATCTCCCACTCGCTCCAAAATCTCGAATGGGCCGATATATCTTGGACTCAGCTTTCCACGAACACCAAACCGGATGATTCCCTTGGTAGGTGATATCCTCAAGAATACATGATCTCCTGCCTGGAACTCCAATGGCCTTCTCCGTGAATCTGCCCAACTCTTCTGCCGACTCTGTGCTGCCTTGAGATGATCTCTGATGACCCTGACTTTCTCTGTGGTCTGAATCAGGATCTCGGGCCCCAATAGTCTCCTCTCACCGACTTCATCCCAGCAAATCGGTGACCTGCACTTCCTTCCATATAAAGCCTCAAAGGGTGCCATTCTGATACTTGCCTGATAACTGTTGTTATAAGAAAACTCAGCCAAGTGAAGATGATCTTCCCATGAACCCCTGAACTCAATCATGCAGGCTCTAAGCATATCTTCAAGAATCTGGATGGTCCTCTCTGATTGCCCGTCTGTCTGAGGATGATATGCTGTACTGAACTTCAGACGAGTTCCCAGACTCTCTTGGAGACTCTCCCAGAAATGAGATCTGAATCTGGTATCTCTATCTGAAACAATACTCACTGGAACTCCATGCAGACGAACTATCTCCTTCATGTACTTGTCTGCCAGAACCTCAGTTGTCTGACCCACCCTGAATGGTATGAAGTGAGCTGACTTGGTGAGGCGATCAATGATTACCCACACAGCATTATTACCCTTGGGACTTCGAGGTAATGCCGTAACAAAATCCATGGAAATGTGCTCCCACTTCCATTCGGGTATTGGCAAGGGATGTAGAAGTCCGGCTGATCTCTGGTGCTCTATCTTTATCTGCTGACACACCAGGCACTTAGCTACAAACTGAGCTATCTCCCTCTTCATGGCATTCCACCAGAAATGCTTCTTCAAGTCCTGATACATCTTGGTTCCCCCTGGGTGTATGGAATAAGCTGAACTGTGTGCTTCCTCCAAATCTTCTGTCTGACTTCTCCTTGGGGAACACAAAGCCTGCTTCCAAATACAAAGCACCATCTGGATGGATACAGATATCAGTCCTCAATCCAGCCTCCACCTGAGCTCGAAATATCTGTAATCTGGGGTCCTCCTTCTGAGCTTCCTTGATCTCATCAATCAATGATGACTGGATCTGTAAAGCCATGAGCTGCCCTGCCTTCTCAGTTCCTTGCACCAACATCAAATCCAATCTGATGAAATCTCGAATCAACTCCTTCTGTTGAGTGATTTGGACTAGCACCCTGTTCTCTGGCATCCTGCTCAGTGCATCTGGAACTGTATTGACCTTGCCTGGATGATATTGCAAGTCAATATCATAGTCTGCCATAAGCTCCAGCCACCGCCTCTGCCTCATGTTCAACTCCTTCTGTGAGAAGATATACTTGAGGCTCTTGTGATCAGTGTATATCAACACTCTATCTCCCAGAAGATAATGCCTCCAAATCTTCAAGGCAAAGATCACAGCTGCCAACTCCAAGTCATGAGTTGGGTAATTCCTCTCATGAGGCTTCAGTTGCCTAGATGCATATGCGATAACATGATCATGTTGCATAAGTACACATCCCAGGCCTTTTCCCGATGCATTACTGAAAATGACCATCCCTCCTCTCCCTGAGGGAGTCCTCAAGATTGGAGCTGAAATGAGCCTATGCTTCAATTGCTCAAATGCTGCGGTACACTCCTCTGTCCATATGTACCTTACTCCTTTCCGGGTGAGCTGGGTCAATGGAGCTGCAATCCTAGAGAAATCCTGGACAAAGCGTCTGTAATATCCGGCTAGTCCAAGAAAACTCTTAATCTCAGTCACCGTCCTCGGAACTGACCAATCTTTTACTACCTGGACTTTGCTGGGATCAACTGAAATTCCTTCTGCTGAAACCATATGTCCAAGGAAAGCTATGCTGTCCAACCAGAACTCACACTTGCTCCTCTTGGCATGAAGCTGCTCCTGCTGTAGAGTCTGCAACACAATCCTCAAGTGTTCTGCATGCTCCCTGTTGTTCTTTGAATAGATCAGGATGTCATCTATGAAAACAACAACAAACTGATCCAGATAGGGCGAGAACACTCGGTTCATCAAGTCCATGAAAACTGAAGGGGCATTGGTGACTCCGAAAGGCATAACTAGAAACTCATAGTGGCCATAACGGGTCCTGAATGCAGTCTTCGGGATATCCTCCTTCTTCACCCTCAGCTGATGGTAACCCGACTGTAAATCCAATTTAGAGAAAACACGGGCTCCATGAAGCTGATCAAACAGATCATCAATCCTGGGTAAGGGATACTTGTTCTTGATGGTAACTTTGTTCAACTCCCTATAGTCGATACAAAGTCTCCTACCACCATCCTTCTTGTTTGCTAATAGCACTGGAGCTCCCCATGGTGATGTACTTGGCCGAATCAATCCCTTATCTGAATACTCCTGCAGCTGCTTCTTCAGAATTTCTAACTCCGTCGGTGCCATCCTGTACGGAGCCTTGGATATAGGAGCTGCTCCTGGAACTGTATCAATGGAGAACTCAATCATCCTCTCCGGTGGCAGTCCTGAGATCTCAGCAAACACTTCTGGGAATTCATCCCACACCGGTACCTTCTGCTTCTGAACCTCCGAAGTAGTCATCTGAGTCTTTCCCTTGGTAGACTTTACTTCTCCACTAAATTGGAACTCCGGTTGATGAGGGATTCTGAAATTAATCTTCTTCTCCCTACAATCAATAACTGCATAGTACTGACTGAGCCAGGTCATGCCTAAGATTACGTCGTACCCTTTGGTGTCTAGTACGAGCATATCTATGGCCAAAGTCTTATCACAAAGTTCTACTGGACAATCAGTACATACTCTAGAAGATATAACTACCCCATTCCCTGTACTTATCTCCCATTTGTGGTCTAATGATCTAACAGGTATAGAATGTAAAGCCACAAAATGCTCGGAGATATAACAGTGGGAAGTACCTGAATCGAAAAGAGCGAGAACAGGTATTGAATGAACTCTGATGTTACCTGTTATCACTTCCTCTGAAGCCTCAGCCTCCTCTGCTGTCAGAGTATAAGCCTGACCTCTGCCACGCCCTGCTGCAGTCCTACCTCCTCTCTGAACTGGGCGAATAACATGCTGTGGAGGAAGGGGGAGAGCTCTCCTCATCACTGGTCCCTGGTTCCTCTGCCCAAGTGGCCCTGGCAGCACTTTCTGTCCACTGGGTCCTGGAAGTGCTGGCATAGTCTGATTGGCAATCCCCATCCTCCTGTGTGGACAAGCCTCGACAGAATGATCTCGGGAACCACACACCAAGCACAACCCATTTGCTCTACGGCAGTTCTGCTGAGTGTGACCTGGTTTCTGACAATAATTGCAGATAGGACCTGATTGAGCCATCTGGTAAGGAACTGCTCTGAATGGTTGCCTGGCCTGAACTTTCGCTGCTCTGAATGGTCCTCCTCTCCCCATTGGTAGAAACGGCCTCTTCATGGCCTGGTTCCTCATCTGGTTCTCTTGCTTCTTCTCTAACCCACGCTCCACCTCTCGAGCTATGGTGAGAACCTCCGAGTAAGTCTTCAACTGCTGGGGCATTAGGAATACTTGTATATCCATCTGCAGGCCCTGCTGAAATCTGCTTGCCCGCTTCTCTTCATCTGTCACCATGTACGGAGCAAAACGACTCAGTCTAAGAAACTCCGCGGCATACTCGTCCACGGACTTGTTCCACTGCTGGAGTCTGATGAATTGCTCTTCCATATCTTTCTGCGCCGTAGCAGGGAAGAATCGGCTGTAGAAACTCTTAGAGAACGTGTCCCAAGTGACAGGCTTCTCCAAGCGGGCCTCCTCGGCTAACCACCAAGTTCGAGCTATGTCTTTCAGCTGAATCTTAGCAACCTCTACTTGGTTCTCCTTCGGGACACGGGCTGCATTCAGCAAATCAGTGGTGTCCGTCAGCCATTGCTCAGCATCCAATGGCTTCTCTCCTCCTGTGAAAATTGCTGGTTGCAGCCGTCGGAAATCTGAAATGTTTCCCGGTCTCTGCTCCTTCGGGGCTGCTAACTCCTGCCTGAAGAGTTCAGTCTGCTGCTGCTGGTTCTCCATCATGGCCTGAATAACTCTCAGGACATCGGCATTCTCTCCTCCTACAGGTCCATTCGGTACTTGCCCGATATTGTTACGACCCGATCGTCTCTCCATACCGAATTGGAATAGGATAACTGGAATTGGAAACAAACGGATGGAAGGAGTTTAGAACACAAGGAAATGAATCAAGGACGGAATCAAGAAGGACTTGATAACTCTGTACATTGTAGTTGGCATTCGCAAATTACTAGAATTTGCCACTTGATTGTACTTTTAGGTGTGAGAGCCTAAGCTCTGATACCAACCTGTAACGCCCCGATTCCACGGATACGGGGACGTCACTGCGACGTATATATGTAGGTCAGAAGAAGCCCCCACGTATATACGCTAAGCATAAAAGTACAATAAGGAATCAGAGTACAACACAAAGCGTGGTGTATTCATATGCCAACTTACAAGATACAAGTACAAAGTTATACAAACTATGATAAAGTAATACACTTTACAAGTGTTATTTATCATATCCAAGTCCAAAAAGACAATATACAAACATGTACACAAGATGCTCACGTAATGGATGAAGATTCGTGAGCCAAAAGGAAGAGTCTGGCACGAGGGAACTAGAGTTGGTCAGCCTGCTCACTGAAATAAGCCTGGTCCTCTGTGGATGGCTCCACTTCGTTCCAAGCCTCAGAATCTGAATATGCAAATCCAAGGAATCAAGACATATAATAGTAAACAACTGTAGCCAAGTGGCTAAGGGACAGGAATAAAGAAGATGGAACAGTAATAAATAGTATCGACTAACAAGTGATGAAAACATAATAAGGTAAAGCCATAATGCAATGAATGTACAAATTAAATCTATAATTATTATTACTTGTCTTACTGTGATATCTAGCTATGTGACCCAGCGTCCCAGAACACATAGATCCATATCCTAGTAAAGCAAGTTTGTTATTGGAAACAGCGGTTGTATCGACGAACTATGTTTACAGTGGGTCCCGTACATGCCCGGGACCACGGTCCAGGGTGTTCCGTTGCATGGTGACGGAACCAGCCGCTAGGCCTTTCAGGAGGGACTTATGTATGCCCTTTGTCATGACAGTACTCAGGAAAAGGGAGCCAGCACTCCCCTCGGTCCCCTGGAGGCCCTCAGGTCAGACCGGAATATAATTGTACAATTAACCTAATACCACTGTAAACACGAACACATATCGATATCCGCATGTTTCCCCCGACCCATGTGTAAGTTGGTCCATTTTATAAAATAGTCGAGTGTATCATGCTTGGTGTTTAAGTGATAGCATGAAGAGATGGAGATATTTCATATTTAACAAATTATGGAGCGAGAATATAATAATAAATCATGGAGTAACAAGTGGTGAGATCCATCAAGTAACATGTCATATAATACCAGTTATGAAGCATGAACAGGGATAATATGTCACACATGTATCATCAATCAGATCCAAGTTCAGAACAGAAATAACTAAGTCAAACAGTCAGAATTAGTCGACTAGGTGGAAGGGTTAGTCGACTAATAGGGGTCTTAAGTCGACTACTAGCCTAGATGAGTCGACTAAAACTGGGAAACAGAGAGTTGGATTTCTGTTTCAGGAAAAGTTAGTCGACTAGGGTGAGATGTGTAGTCGACTAACAGATACCTAAGTCGACTAATAGAGGGGCTAGGTCGACTAAAACTGTGATACAGAAAGTTGGGATTTATATCCGGGATACAGGAGTCGACTATGGGGAAATGGGTAGTCGACTAGGGGTCCTAAGTCGACTATTATTTTGGATGAGTCGACTGGAACCGAGAGTTGGTGTTTTCTGGTCCAGGGAAAATTAGTCGACTAGGTTAAAAATGTAGTCGACTAGGGTGGTCTAGTCGACTGATAATATGGCTTAGTCGACTAAAACTGTGAAATCAGAAAAGGGTTAAGTTTCAGCTAAGGTGGGTTAGTCGACTGGTCCCTAGGTTAAGTCGACTAATCGTGGGAAAAACAGTAACAGAACAGATTTTCTGATGGTTGTTTGATGGGCTAAAAATATGATTTTTATGGCACAAGTGTACATGAAAGATCAACACAAGTAAACAAGGAAGTTGTCTAGTCTTGGTGAGTAGATATACTCACTTCGAACGGTTAGGTGAAGCTTATACGAGTTCGAACGGATCGTTGTCGACGGCTATCACCAACTCGATCCTTGGCGATACTTCCGACGAAGAGAGATGCGATCCAAATCCAAGGGTTGTAGTTGCTTAGGAAGGAGATGAAGGCCTTGAGGTGGTTTGGAGTTAGGGTTTGAGATGGAGAAGGAAATGGTGAAGGCTATTTTCTTGGTGAAGTGAAAAAAGAGAAAAGAATTGTAAAGGAAAGTTTATATAGGATTTGATTTTTGTAAAGGGGGTGCAATTAAAGAAATTGAGAGGGGTTTTGTGTAAAATAGGGGAGATGAGGTGTCTCCCTTGGCCAATGGTGGCCGGCCATGAGAAAGAGAGAGAGAGATGTATTAAATGAGGGGGGTTGGTGAGAATGTGTGGAGATGGAATTTTTGAAGAAAATGGAAATTTGGAAAAATGGAATTCTTGTGGTTGTGAAGGAAGGAAAAGAAAATAGGGAAAAGGAAAAAAGGAAAAGAATTGATAAATGAAGATATTTTCTTGGTCTTGGAAAATGAAAATATCGGAAACACGGATTCCTAGGTTCAAGTCAAGAATGCGGGAAAACATTTCGGAAAATACCGAAATCGTCCGAAATTTAAGTATCTCGGAACGACTCGTAAATTTTACCAAAAATCAATAATAATATAAGAAGACTCATAGTGAAATCCTTTTTAAGAAATACTGTATAGTTTTAAAGCTAAAAATCCCGGAATCAGTTACCTACCGACTCCGAAAGAATTTTCATAAATTCATAAAATTCTCAGAAAAAGTATATAGATAAGAAATACGATTCTAAGAAATAAAGTCTAAAGGACTTTCTAGAAATTCCTAACTGTTTGTGAAATAAAAATACTGGAAGAAGTCTTCTACCGACTCCGGTAGAATTTGCATAAATTCGTAAAATCTTCAGAAAAAGTATTTAAGCAAGGAATATTATTCTAAGCAGAAATGTCTAAAGAATCTTCTAGAATTTCTAAACAGTTTGTAAGATAAAATTCGGGAATCGATCAGCGGCACTGGTCGACACCGGTTTGGAGAAATTCATTTAAATTCTAGAAAATTCCAGAAATTCTCATAAAATCTAATATTTAGAAAATGATATTTGAAATTGAAATTGGTCAAATACAGAAAGTAAATCGAAAAATACGATCGAAAGGCTGAATACGCACTAAGTACGTATTCCGGAAACAGGGTATTACATACAATATCCCTCTACCTCCCACCATTAATCTTACAACACCCCACCTCTTGGTTTTCTCCCACCATGTAACTTCTACTATTAATCCATGTAACTCATACTTTTGGTTTGGCCATGACTGAGAGGTTGTCTTTTCATTTCCTTTTCCTGTATACTAAATCAAGCTTAGCATGAAATTAATTTGTGCTAAAAATGTATGGATATTGTAAAATGACTACAATGGAAAATATCTATATGTATGTATGATCAGAGCAATATAATATCAATTGAACTATGATGCATACTGTAAAATCACCTAGAGGGGGGGTGAATAGGTGATGGCTAATCTAATGGTCACTAAATGCGGAATTAAAAACTTATATGACCTAAACTAAAATTCTTAAACTAAACACCACGTATAACACAAGAGTGTAGCCGAATTCCCCGTGAAGGGCTCTGGACTAACTCCTCAAGATTCCTCTAAATAAGAGTTGAGGTGCCGCGTTGGCTCTCTTGGTTGAATACAAGTGTTAGCAAACAATCCCCAAGCATATATCAATTTAGCACAATAAGAATATCAAGCATGTAAAGATAAACACAAGTAATAGCATGCAAGATATAAACAAGTAAGGGAGAGAGAGCAATCGCAAACACAAGGGATTTGTTTCGAGGTTCGAGCACACTTGCTCTACATCCCCGCCTTTGACACTGCGAAGGATTTCCACTAGAATCGATCCCACCAGATCACTCGGTGCCGCAACTCCTACAAGGCGAGTTCACACTTGAACTCCTTGAACTCTCTAGTCCCGTACACACCGCAAGCCCACAAGCTCGCCGAGGCCGCACCTCAAACATCGAGTTCACACACGAACCCGAAACACCGCGAACATACTTGTCCGCCTCCTCAAAGAACAAAGATGAACTTTGGTGATCACAACTCTTTGATCACCTAAAATCCTCTCACAACAAATCCCTATGGGTAGATATAATAATGGATAGCTCAAGTGTTGGTGAGAAAACAAGGATTGAAATGGTGGAGGAAAACTCAAAGAAATCACTTCTAAACATTCTTGATAAAAACTCTCCTTTTGATTGGAAATATTTGCTCTCAAATAAGTGGAGAAAACCTCTTGAAAGAGTAGGAAAAACTGTTGTAAAAATTCACTTCAAATCTTATAGAAAACAGCCCCCAAATGGCCCAATTTATAGAGCTCCAAAACTAGCCGTTATGGGCCAGACAGAGCTGACGGTCGACCGCCCGGTCGACCGCCAACGGTCAGATTTCTGACCGTTGGGGCAGCGGTTGACCGGCCCGGTCGACCGAGGCCTGGATACAGAGAGCAGACTCTCTGTCTGGTCGACCGGCCCGGTCGACCGGGGCTTTCCAGAGAGCAGAGCTCTCTGGACGGTCGACCGTCCCGGTCGACCGGCCCTTCAGCCAGACACTGGCGTGCACGCTGTGCACAAAGCGCGTCGACCGGCCCGGTCGACCGGCTGAAGCCAGGTCGGGGATTAAAAAGTTTGACATTTTGGCTCAATTAAAATCCCATAAAATTACTAAAAATCTACAAAAATAGTTTTACCAATATACTTTGATAAACAAACATGCTTGCACAAATCAAGGCATGTTATAAATAATTTGGACTATTTTTGTAACTTGGAAATTTTGGCTAAAAACAAAAACTGTATTTTTCCAAAATGATTTTTTCAAAACTTCTCCAAATACAAAAACAAGATATTTTAAACACTTTTAAAGCATAGTGTGTATGGATATGGTCCATTACACAAACATGATGAAATATCTATGTTTTTGACATTAAGCTCTAAATACGGTTTTGGTTAAAACATGTAAACTAGAATACCAAAAAACCAAAACGGTATTTTTCAAAAAGAAAAAGTCTTTTTCTAAACTGAAAATTCTTTTATGAAAACATAACTAATCAAGAGTGTGTGTGTATAAGATATACTTGAGCAATCCACCAACTATTCTATCTTTTACATTTTATCTAAAAACAAATCTTATAAAAACAAACCTAGACACAAGTCTTGATCATGAAGGTCTTCACTTGAAGTCTTCTCATCTTCTTGACTTGGTCCAAACACGATCCATAGAGCTAGACTCCTCTTGAGTACTTGATGTGGTCTTTATGCACAAGCTCTTGAATTAAATCGTGCTAGCTCCAAAACTTGACTTTAAATCCTTTGTTGAAGCTACACACCTACTAAGATCTTGATCACAAATCTGAAACTAAATAAACACAAGATCATTAGTACTATAACTTCATGAGTTGATCATCATCAAACTAGAGTGATGGGCCTTTGGGCCAACACATACATATATAGAAAACATGAGTATATAAAAATCAATTTTCATTAAAATCATGTATATCTTATAATTACCTCCCTTTCATGCACATGTTTAAATAGATTTTTCAATTTGAGTATATAAGGCATGGCCGCCCATCCAACCGCCCTTAAAAGGTAGGGGTTTTCAAAAATATGATTTGAAAATATTTTAACATAATTTAAAAACTCTACCAATTGAAGAATAATGAACTAATTAAAAGTAATTTTCAAAATTAGTTCAAAATCCTTCAAATAAGGAATAAAACAGATACACATATCCATGAAATATGAAAATCCGACGATCATTGACGCTCAAATAGCAATAAAGCACATATATACTAATGTAACAAAAATCATGAGTAAATACAAAACATAGAGTGTATAAGAATCATGTAATGAATATAATCATGGAGACAAGACAATGAAGCTCGATAAATGAAATCCTTTTTCATAACCATGAAAATCATCAAACTAAACTTCAAGGCATATGTATGTTTTATCGAAACTAAAGTATACATACATAACCAACATAAAAGAATCCACAAAATAATATTGCACGAAGGCAAGTGACTCTAGGATAAACATGTATATTTATAGTTTTGGACAAAGTTAACATATACATGAAGCTAAACATAAAAAAAAATGTACAAAATAGGAAATACAAGTGTAAATAAAAGAATTATCAAAACCAGGTTACAGTAATACATGTAATGAGTACACATGAGTAATGAAGCACTTAAACACAATAATCAAGTGTAGCTTACCATTGTACAAGTATAAATACAAGTTTTAATGAAAACTTATATCCAAACATGTAATCAATAATATAAAGCACAAAAATATAAACTAATATGATCATTTGGGAAAATGAAAATTATTAACATTAGGATATAGACAAATAGCTAAAGAATAGTTGAGAACACAAACAAATATAAATTCATATGAATATGGGTGTTTCTCAAAGACTATACATGTATATCACAAGTCTAATAAATATTGTATTTAACATAATGAATATGAAAAACATGACATGCTAAAAATCATCAATTAGAACACATTTAAATAAAAATAGGAGTTAGAGATAGTTATCAAAACTAATTTAACTAGTCTCTAGGTCTCTAAACCATGGTGATCCTCCCACCAAACATTCCATGAAAGTGATGCATCCATAAGTATGATCTTTTAACTCGGATCGCATCCACCATTAAGACACCAATACCCTCACGTCGTGTGAGAGCTCACACCTACATCAAATACAAATAGGAGTGAATTTTGGTATCCAAACTTTCTTAAGTCCAAGGGGGTTAGCACTTTTCCTAATCCAAACAAATTTATTTGCAAAATTAGAAGCATTAATTCTATGATAGCAAAATTTTACAAGGTGGCCCTTGCGACCACAATGTGTACAAGTGTACACATGAGCATACATGTGTCATGTGTGTGAATATGAGAAGCATGTGTATGTCTTGGAGAGTGTGCATGAATATGTGGAGCATGTTTCTTTCGAAACATGGATTCTAATCTTGTGTGGTTCGAGGCACATTGGCTCAAAGTGGAGCCCAAACAATCGACACTCTTTTTTAAAATACATATATCATTTTCAATAGAAGAAGATGTGAAAAAGACACCATTCTTACCGTGAGAAGATGAATCAATAGGAGCATGATAAGAATGAGAAGAAAAATTATTTTTCAAAGAAATATTTTCCTTTGAAACAACATCCAATTCTTTAGAAATCAAAACTTTTTTTTTTCCTAAGAATCATTTTCTTTACAACAAAATATAGTTTTAAAGACAAAACCTTATTTTTCTTCAAAACAATATCAAAATTATTTTTTTTTAGAATTTTGTTTTTATTCAAAAGTAAGGTCAAGTTAGGATTTCAATGAGTCCCTTTCATTTGAAACCTCAACCTTTTCTTACAAAATCAAATCAAGTTTAGAAAATAAATTCTATTTTCTTCTTTTATATAAAGACTCTTACTTTTCAAAACTTTATACTTTGAAAGCAAGTTTCACAAAATATGAAAAGTTATTCATTTAAAACATGTGCATCCATATTATCATCACACGAAAAACTAGCACTATCATCTAGATGAGCGTTCGATTTTACCTCAAGGGAGTCAATCCTTGGACCATATAGCAAGTTTGCTCGGACTTATCCACCATGGATTCTCTCTCCATATTGTTTGAAATTTGTTCCTTGAGAGAACTCAACGTGTTTCATACTGTAAAAGCGGAATCACAATGAAAAATCATAGATAAATGTTCTTTGCTAAGTGATTGCTCAAGTGCAATCAATGCTTGTGCATTAGCCTCTATATACTTGTCATTACCAACATATGATTTCTTGGTAGTGACAAGGTAAACATGCAAACCTAGGGCTTTCAAATATGAACTCATTTTAAATTTTCACAAATCTATGTTAGAATCATCAAACATAGGTGGAGTAAGATAATCCATGAGTGCAAACTATATAAATGTAAGACAACTATCTAGATTAGCAAATGAGGATCTCACTTCTAGGTGGTTAAACCGAATATCAGGAGCGTAGGCTCTGATACTAATTGAAAGTACACTTAGAGGGGATGAATAAGTGTACAAGCTAATCAAATGCAAATGATGTAGAATTAAAAACTTAATTGCTAACACACAACGTGTAATTAAGAGTGAGTTCGAATTCCCGGTGAAGAGCTCTGTAACTACTTCTCAAGATTCCTCTAAATTAAGAGTTGGGGTACTTCAATAGCTCTCTTGATTGAACACAAGTGTGGGTACACAAACTATATCTAGCATGTATGTGAAGATGATCAATGTAAAGCAATGTAAGATATAATAAAAAGAGTTGAGAGAAAGTAGATCAAATATAAATACAAGTATATGTTTTGAGATTCGAGCCACTGCTCTACATCCCGCCTTCACACAGAAGGATTTTCACTATGTCCACACATGACCTTCCACAAAGGGACCTCCACCGATGAATTACAACTTACAACCTTAGAGTATACAACTTTAACTTTCACACCTCTACACAAGAGGGGGCACAATCACCTCTACGTAAGAGGGAGCACAAAGCAAAGAAAGAAATATAACTTGGTGATCCAATGATCACAAATAAAGACTTAGTGATCTCAATAGACCACAAATAATTTTTCTCACAAAATAAGATCCTAAGATAGATATAGAATTGAGTAGCTAAAGTATGTGAGAAAATAAAATTTTTGAAAAGAAAATACAAAGAACTCTTGAATTGATAGAGAAATGAAGAACAAAACTATAATTCCGAAAGACTTGATTTTCTTAATTTTTTCCAAAAACTTTGAAACAAATAAAGATAGAGATTTTTAGCACTAAAACTTGTTTTGAAAACTTGCTAAAAACTTAGGATAAGTGGGAAAAATTTGTTCTTGAAAAACTTAATGAAAATAGGCCTCAAAGACCCATATTTATATGAGTCTGAAAATATAGTTGTTGGGGTCCAGAACCAGGTCAGAATGGCTTGTCAGTCGACCGCCTGGTCGACTGGCTAACGGTTATTTCTAACTGTTAGGGTTACCGATCGACCGCTCGGTCAATCGCCCCAAGGCAGACTTGCCTGTCGGTCGATTGCCTAGTCGACCGAGGCCAGAACTAGAGAGCAAACTCTCTGGCCGGTCGACCGGCCGGTCGACCGGGGCCAGGTCAGAGAGCAAGCTCTCTGGATCGGTCGACCGTACAGTCGACCGACCCAATAGCCTATGTCTTGTGCACATCCTATGCACATTAGTCGATCGCTCGGTCGACCGTATGCAGCCCAGAAGTAGGGTTATAGGTTTGAAAAAAGTTGACTTTTTAATACCTATAAACTCCCATAAAATCACATAAAATTCACAAAAATAATTTCATATAAATATTTGAAGTACAAATAACTGTGACCAAAAATCAACACATATTATAAACTATTTGAGTTATTTTCGAGGCATGAAAATATTAGCTATAAATAAAAACTGTATTTCCAAAACATAGAATTTTGAAAAGGAAATTTATTTTCTTCAAACTTGTATAAATACAAAAACATGATATTGAAACACATTTGAAGTATAGTGTGTATAGATAGAATTCAATACACATATAAATGATATATCTATATTTTGATAATAAATCCCAAATAAGTTTTGTTAAAACGAAACTTGAAATCATGAACTAGATATACATCAAACTAAGTTTTTATAAACAATATGAATCATCAATGTATATGGACAAAATCCAATATATATATATATAAATCATGTAAACTACTTTTGATGAAATCTATTCATGAAACTAATAAATGTATTCTTAAAAATTCAAAACAGTTAAACTGAAACCAATAAACTTTTGAATTTGTGTGTGTATACTTGAGTATATCAAAACTAACTATCCTTATACAAGATCTAAAACAAAAACTAAACAAAACTGAATCTTCTTGTCGATCTTCATCTCCAAGATGACTCGATCCAAATACGTGTAAGATCACCTAGAGGGGGGGTGAATAGGTGATGGCTAATCTAATGGTCACTTATGAACAAATAATGCGGAATTAAAACTAAGTTGACCAAATTAAACTTCTTTTAATTGAACACTTATGTATAACACAAGAGTGTTGCCGAATTCCCCTTGCGAGGCTCTGGACAAACTCCTCTAGATTCCCCTTGAATGGGTTGAGGTGCCGCGTTGGCTCTCTTGGTTGAATACTAGTGTTAATAACAATCCCAAGCAAGTATAGCAATTATTAGCACAAAGGTATATCATGCATATAAGAGATAAAGACTATAAGTAATGCAAGATATAAGTGAGACAAAAAAGAGTAAGAGAGCAAGAGTGAGCAATCGCAAACACAAAGGGTTTGTTTAAAGGTTCGAGCACACTTGCTCTACATCCCCGCCTTCGACACACGAAGGATTTCCACTATGCACGATCCAACCGGATCTCTCCTTGGTGCCGCAACACCTACAAGCTCTCGGACTCCCAAAGTCCCTTACACACCACAAGCCCACCGGCTCGTCGAGGCCGCACCTCGTACAACAAGTCCGCACCCGAACTCAAAACACCGCGAGCACACTTGCCCGCTTCCTCAAATACAAAGAAAGATCTTGGTGATCTAAACACTTGATCACCTAACAAAACTCTCACTACAACACTCTTCTATAGGATAGATATAACTATGGATGCTCAAGTGTAGTGTGAGAAATCAAGGAAAGAACTTTGATGGAAAACTCAAGAAATCACAATAAACACTCTCTTGATAAAATCCCTTTTGATAGGAAATATTGGCACTCTATTTTGTGGAGAAAACTCTGCTAAAAGAATGGAAATAACTGGACAAAAGCTCTCCTAAAATCTTGGCTTCAAACAATGACAAAACCCCCTTTTATAGAGGCCAGAAAAATCTGACCGTTGGGTTCTGTCAGAGCTGCCGGTCGACCAGTCCGGTCGACCGCCAACGGTCAAGAATCCGACCGTTGGAGCCTCCGGTCGACCGGCCCGGTCGACCGCGCACCTGGAGCAGAGAATTACTTCTCTGTCGGTCGACTGGGGCGGTCGACCGGAATTTTCAGAGAGCAGACTCTCTGAGGCGGTCGACCGGCACGGTCGACCGTTCTCCAGTGCACACAGGCGTGCACGTCTGTGCACGTCCGGTCGACCGACCCGGTCGACCGGCCACTGTCAGTTCTGAAAAATCAGAACTGCCAGAACCTGAAAATTTTGGGATTAAAGATTGGACTTTTTGGCTTAATAAAAAATCCCATAAATACTTAGAAATTTTACAAAAAATAGTTTTATGATATAGAAACATGCTTGCACAAAATCAAGGCATGTTATTAAAGATTTGACTATTTTTTGTAACTTGAAAATATTGGCTCATAATAAAAACTGTTTTTCTAAAACATGTTTTTCCAAATTTTCATCAAATACAAAAACAAGATATACTTTAAGGCATAGTGTGTATGGATATGATCCACTACACAATCAAGATGAAATATCTAGTTTTTGACATAAAGCACTAAACTTGGTTTTGGATATAAGATATGTAAACTTGAAATACCAAGAACCAAATAGAATTTTGTCACAATGAAAATCTTTTCTTAACAAGAAATCTTTTATGAAATGAAATTTTTATCATGAAAAACAATTCTATCAAGAGTGTGTGTGTGATATGACTTGAGCAATCCACCAATCTATTCTATCCTTTACATTTTTATCTAAAACAAATAAAAATCTTATACCTAGACACAAGTCTTCATCTTCTTGAAGTCTTCCCTTGAAGGCTTCTCATCTTCTTGACTTGGTCCAAGCTTGATCCAAAACTCCTTGGATCACCCCGTGCTAGCTCCAAATCTTGACATTTAATCCTTTGTTGAGCTTTGCACCTACTAAGATCTTGATAAAGAATCTGTCACTAATTAAACAAGATCATTAGCAAATATAACTACATGAGTTGATCATCATCAAAACTAGAGTGATAGGCCTTTGGGCCAACAATCTCCCCCTTTTTGATGATGACAAAACTCATGAAGTTATATATGCATGGATTAAAGTAAGCTTCAAAGAAGCTCCCCCTTAACGCATGCATCAAAAGAAATAACTAGATATGACATTAAAGCACATAAATATGTATGCAAATGAATGCACAAATCTTTTTCTCAAACTTTTATCTTATTATATTATTGCTATGCATGAGTAAAAGCACAAGTATAAAAACTCAAAATCATCTCAAAATCTTTCTCTCCCTTAAGTAAGGAACAAATACTTCTCCCCCTTAAGGAAATCATGCATATAACTCAAATACTTCTCCCCCTTTTTGTCAATCATCAACAAAGGGTTCAAAGTTCAAATCATCAAACAAATTTTCTCCCCCTTTTTGTCAAAAATAAGGAAATCAAGGAGGGTAAAATCAAATCAATCAATAAGATTTATATGCGATATACATTCATGAAGAGGAAAACGCTAAGTTAACTTCCCTACACATATGCATTACATGAAGAAGGGATGACAAGCCCTAACTCACATAACACATATTATGTAATGCATAAGAGGAGATGTGAAGCTCCCCCTACACACGTATATCATATAAAGAAGAGTTGTCAAGCTCCTCAATTTATAATATACTCAACATGAATCCATATGTAAGAGAGATGTTAAGCTCTCCTTGCATATAGGAAATACAAATCAAAAATTTTGAATATTTCTTTAACAAGACAAAATTTTGAACTTTTCTTATGAACAAAATTTTGAAATATCTTAAAATACACAACTTTCTTTTAAGGTACCAAATGTAGAACAATCAAATTTTGAATTTTGATACCAATTTTGAAATACAATGCATAAGCTTTAAAATAAATAAGATTTGAAGTAAGCTTAGCATTAACAACTATTGTGCTTTAAAATATAAATCCATTTTAATACAAGCACACAACAATCATATATATGTATGAAAAGAGTATACCAATTTAAGTAGATACATACATATATGAAAGAACAACATATGAGTATACACAATAAGAGGTCATATTGATACCAATTGAAAATATCCAATGATACCAATTGAAAATTAAGCTTAAGTGTATATATCATAAAATCTACAACATGAAGAATTCGAACTAGTTAAATGAAGGTGTTTAACAACTAGTACGGAATCCTTCAATCAAGGATAAGTCAAAAGTTTTTCATGAAATATCAATGAAACACAAGGCACTAAAAAGCACTCTATCCATAAAGTCCATATCAGAAAGAAGTGAGTGTGCTAGTGTTATGTGGAACATGGTATCATGAAAAATAGCAATAAAACTCAATATTCCTTAAAATTTTGAAATCATGAAATCCATTAAAAAAAATTTATTGAAAAATTACAAATTTTTTTTTATTAAAAACTAAAATTTATATTTCAAGATATATGTATGTTTTGACAAGACATTAAGTATACATACATATCCTTAAAACACAATTGAGTCCATATATAGATTTGCATGAAAGGCAAATGACTCAAGAGGTATCCATGTATATCTTAATGTTTTGGCAAGACAAACATACATGAAATGAAAGCACACTATCATAGCATAAATCCGAAATGGGAATACAAGTTTAAAATGTAATAATCATCAAAACCTAGGCTATACTAGCACACCAAATGGGCACAAATAAGCATTCAAACCCAATCATATATAGATTTATTTGTGATCCATAATGTGTACAAGTATAGATCCAAGTGTTGACAAATACTAACATTTAAACTAATATTCAAATCATGAAGCATCAAATAAATTTTGAGAATACAAAAGAATTTATCCATATGATTAAAAATAGGATCATGTGAATCAATTTGAAGAATAGATAACTAGTTTAAATGGATTTTTGACAAACTAGTTAAAGATCCTTCAAAAATATAAAGTCAAATGTTTTCCATGAATAATACTAAATACATAAAAGTTCAAGCACTCATAGTCCATAAAGCTCAAAAATTATCTTTTATCATAAAAGATGAGTGTTCAAAGGTTATGTAAATGGTATTTTCATGAAAATAGAAAGTGAAGCATGAATCTCATGAAAATCTTATTTTCATCTTAAAACAAATCATATATTTTTCATAAAGTATTTTGTATTTAGCAATGCTTTATGAAAATAGTCATTCAAGCTCAAAAAGATCATAAATCACATTTTGTTTTACACATGTTTTAATCTTTAATACAAATCAAAAACATGAAAAATCATTTTTTTTTATTATTAAAATACTAATCTTCATGGTATATGTATGATTTATCCAATTCTAACAATATGCATACATATCCCAAATATGAAAAGAGTCCAATATATATTGCATGAAGGCAAATGACTCAAGGGGTATACATGTATATTTATTAGATTTGAATTAAACACACATATACATGAAGTAAGATCAAAGATAGGCATAACAAGTATAAATGACCGAATCATCAAAACTAGCCTATACACATGCATATAGTGGATACAAATGAGCATGAAGTTCAAATATATATGAGTCAATTGTAGTTCACTATTCATATATGTATAAATGCAAGTTTTGACACATTCTACATTTAAGCATGTAAATGCCACATGAAGCACATAAAATCTTAAAACATGAACATGCTATGAATGATATTATGAAAATAAAAGCATGTACATAAATAAAATAGGAGTTTAAAAATTGTTACCAACTCCAAAACTCCAAGCATGGTGGTCTTTCCCACCAAAATCTCCTTGATAGCAATGCATCCAAAAGTTTGTCCATCATGTCCATTGCATCCGCTATCAAGGCACCAATCCTCTCACGTTTGTGAGACCCCTCACCTACATCAAAATCAAAGGGTGGGGGTTTTGGTACCCATACTTTCTTGGGTCCTTTGGGGTTAGCTTTATTGTAAGGATCCCAAAATCTTTTATACTTAGCAAAATATAAATGAGGTTTCTTATCAAAACAAAATTTTGCTAAATGGCCTTTGCGGCCACAATGTGTACATGTGTACACCTTAGTATACTTATGTGTAGGAGTGTGGTCATGTTGTGCAACATAAGCAAATGCATGGTTATGATGTGCATGAATGTGTGGAGTTTGTTTCTTTGAAAACATTGACTCCAACCTAGAATGATTAAAAGCACAAGAGTTCAAAGTTGAACTCAAACCATCCATTTTATTTTTCAAATTCTTAATCTCATTAGTTGTGGCATGTAAAGCATGGTGAGATAAAGAATCATTTTTCTTTTTCTTTTGAAAAACATTATCCTTTTCTTTTTCAACAAATTTTCTTTTTGAAGATTTATTTTCTTGTAAAATACTTTCTTTTTGTTGTTCCACCATAGCAATATCATTTTTTAAAATATTGTTCCCTTCACAAAGATCATTCAATTTTGAAAGCAAGGAAACATTTTCATTTTTCAAATCTTTATTTTCCTTTTCTAAACATGCAAGTTTATTTCTAAAAGAATCATTTTCTACATGCATGCAATCAAATTTCTTTTTCCAACTTTTGTTATCTTTTTCTAAGCATACAATATTATCTCTAAGTGAGTCATGTTCTTTATGCATGCAAGCAATGTCCTTTTTCATCTTTTTATTATCTTTTCTTAACATGTCATATTTCTCAAGAATTGTTTGGCAAAATGAAGTGAGCTCATCATATGACATGTCCTCATCATCGGATTCGGAATTTACCTCAAGGGGGTCATCCCCTTGGACCATAAAGCATGCGTTGGAGGTGTCGCTTCCAACGTCCGAGTCACTCCCCGCATAGTATAGATCTTTTTCGCCGAGGGAGGTGATGATGTTCCATACTACAAAAGCCGATTCAACATTAGAAACCCTAGATAAATAATCATCATTTAGGGTTGACTTGATAGCATGAAGGGCTTTTGCATTAGCCTCAATGTTCTTACCATCTAAAGAATAAGCATTATTAGTAGTGGCAAGATAGACATGAAATCCTAAGGCTTTGAGGTACAATGACATCTTAACCTTCCAAATTTGGATGTTAAGGATGTCAAAGGTGGGTGGTGACATGAAGTCCATGGTGTGTGTACAAAATATTGTGATTAGCCTAAAAATGAGGATCTTTAACTCTAGGTTGTTAGACCTAATATCAAGAGCACTTGGCTCTGATACCAATTGTAAGATCACCTAGAGGGGGGGTGAATAGGTGATGGCTAATCTAATAGTCACTTATGAACAAATAATGCGGAATTAAAACTAAGTTGACCAAATTAAACTTCTTTTAATTGAACACTTATGTATAACACAAGAGTGTTGCCGAATTCCCCTTGCGAGGCTCTGGACAAACTCCTCTAGATTCCCCTTGAATGGGTTGAGGTGCCGCGTTGGCTCTCTTGGTTGAATACTAGTGTTAATAACAATTCCAAGCAAGTATAGCAATTATTAGCACAAAGGTATATCATGCATATAAGAGATAAAGACTATAAAGTAATGCAAGATATAAGTGAGACAAAAAGAGTAAGAGAGCAAGAGTGAGCAATCGCAAACACAAAGGGTTTGTTTCGAGGTTCGAGCACACTTGCTCTACATCCCCGCCTTCGACACACGAAGGATTTCCACTATGCACGATCCAACCGGATCTCTCCTTGGTGCCGCAACACCTACAAGCCCTCGGACTCCCAAAGTCCCTTACACACCACAAGCCCACCGGCTCGTCGAGGCCGCACCTCGTACAACAAGTCCGCACCCGAACTCAAAACACCGCGAGCACACTTGCCCGCTTCCTCAAATACAAAGAAAGATCTTAGTGATCTAAACACTTGATCACCTAACAAAACTCTCACTACAACACTCTTCTATAGGATAGATATAACTATGGATGCTCAAGTGTAGTGTGAGAAATCAAGGAAAGAACTTTGATGGAAAACTCAAGAAATCACAATAAACACTCTCTTGATAAAATCCCTTTTGATAGGAAATATTGGCACTCTATTTTGTGGAGAAAACTCTGCTAAAAGAATTGAAATAACTGGACAAAAGCTCTCCTAAAATCTTGGCTTCAAATAATGACAAAACCCCCTTTTATAGAGGCCAGAAAAATCTGACCGTTGGGCTCTGTCAGAGCTGCCGGTCGACCGGTTCGGTCGACCGCCAACGGTCAAGAATCCGACCGTTGGAGCCTCCAGTCGACCGGCCCGGTCGACCGCGCACCTGGAGCAGAGAATTACTTCTCTGTCGGTCGACCGGGGCGGTCGACCAGAATTTCCAGAGAGCAGACTCTCTGAGGCGGTCGACCGGCACGGTCGACCGTTCTCCAGTGCACACAGGCGTGCACGTCTGTGCACGTCCGGTCGACCGACCCGGTCGACCGGCCACTGTCAGTTCTGAAAAATCAGAACTGTCAGAACCTGAAAATTTTGGGATTAAAGATTGGACTTTTTGGCTTAATAAAAAATCCCATAAATACTTAGAAATTTTACAAAAAATAGTTTTATGATATAGAAACATGCTTGCACAAAATCAAGGCATGTTATTAAAGATTTGACTATTTTTTGTAACTTGAAAATATTGGCTCATAATAAAAACTGTTTTTCTAAAACATGTTTTTCCAAATTTTCATCAAATACAAAAACAAGATATACTTTAAGGCATAGTGTGTATGGATATGATCCACTACACAATCAAGATGAAATATCTAGTTTTTGACATAAAGCACTAAACTTGGTTTTGGATATAAGATATGTAAACTTGAAATACCAAGAACCAATAGAATTTTGTCACAATGAAAATCTTTTCTTAACAAGAAAATCTTTTATGAAATGAAATTTTTATCATGAAAAACAATTCTATCAAGAGTGTGTGTGTGATATGACTTGAGCAATCCACCAATCTATTCTATCCTTTACATTTTTATCTAAAACAAATAAAAATCTTATACCTAGACACAAGTCTTCATCTTCTTGAAGTCTTCCCTTGAAGGCTTCTCATCTTCTTGACTTGGTCCAAGCTTGATCCAAAGCTCCTTGGATCACCCCGTGCTAGCTCCAAATCTTGACATTTAATCCTTTGTTAAGCTTTGCACCTACTAAGATCTTGATAAAGAATCTGTCACTAATTAAACAAGATCATTAGCAAATATAACTACATGAGTTGATCATCATCAAAACTAGAGTGATAGGCCTTTGGGCCAACAATACGATCCAAAGAGATTGACTCCATCCAAGTACTTGATGCGATCTTGACGCGCAAACTCTTAAATTAACACGTGTTCTTCAAACTTGATTTTGAATCTTTTGTTGAAGTTAAACACCTACTATGATCTTGAACAATATCTAAAACTTATTAAACACAAGATCATTAGTAACTTAACTTCATAAGTTAGTCATCATCAAAACTAAGGTGAAGGGCCTTTGGGCCAACATTAGATATCTTGAACACCTGACGAATGATATGTTTAAGGCACACTTTGCAGATTATCATTTTGATGAGATATTTTCCCGCCGTTAGGGGGAGGAAAATTACCGCTTCCTAAAAAACAACGTGAAATTACATGAATTGCATAATCATTGTCTCATCTTGACCCAAATACAAATCAAAGTGTACTCAAAGTTCAAAGAATTGTTCATTTGCAAAGAATAATAAAATTGCAAACCAGTTACCCGATACATTTACTGACACACAAAAAATAACAAAATCTCATATACTGGCTGAAAATACTCCATCTCAGATTGATATTCCTAAAGGACAACATGATAATACTTCCAAAGCACGCCTGAAACATGGTAGTCATATGGGTTCAAAAGGTAAAAATCCCCAAAAGAAAAAAAAAAAGCACTAGAAGGATAAAATTTCAAAAAGTAATATTTAAGAGAAAATAACTGACCAGATTACAATTAATAAAGAAATAGCCCCTGAAGAGGCACATACACCCGAAGCACAAACTTCTGAAGAGATCTCTTTCAATTATATGAGTGCAAGAGAAAGTTGGGATAGAAAGAAGAATATTATTGATAATGACTTTACATATGCGATCACTGTAGATATTGTAATAGATAATGAGGACCCTGAATCTAAAACAATCAATGCAAAAGACACGGTTCCCCAAAAGAGAAGGCTATGAGAATTGATTAAGAATATTGGTACTCCGAAAGAATCCACGAAAAAAAGAAGGCAATAGAAATGAGTACTTCAGAAGAGTACATATAACAAAATCATGCAATAGAATAATAGATAAAGAACAAAAAGTCCCTAAAGACAAATATATCTGAAAATGAGATATATGGGACAGAAATAATATTATTGTTGATAACATATTTGCCTTCACATTAGCACTTGAAATCACCAGAAGTGACAATGATCCCGAATCAAAGATCATCGAAGAGTGTCGATGAAGACATGATTGGCCAAAATGAATAAAAGCAATAAAGACAGAAGTAGACTCTGTAGTAAAACGTAATGAATTTGGACCTGTAATCCAAATGCCTGAGAATATAAAGCCTATAAGGTACAAGTGGATATTTATTTGAAAAATAAATTAAAATAATGAGATTGTAAGATACAAAACTCGACTTGTATCACAAGATTTTCTGCAGAGACCTGAAATTGATTATAGAGAAATACAGCCTCCTGTAATTGATGCTACAACTCTTTGCTATTTAATCACTTTGATAGTCTCAGAAGGACTAAACATGCGTCTTATGGATGTAGTTACGACATATTTATATGGGTCATTAGATAATGACATATATATGAAGATCTTCGAAGGATTCAAGGTTTCTGAAGTACACAGTTCAAAATCCCGTAATCTATATTCATTAAGCTGCAATGATTCTTATATGGATTAAAACAATCAGGGCGCATATGATACAATTGTCTTAGTGAATACTTATTAAAAATATACGAATAATCCCATCTGTCCATGTATATTCATAAGAAAATTGAAAATTAATTTTTTTCATAGTTGCAATATATGTTGATGATTAAACTCATAGGGACTCCTGAAGAGCTCATAAAGACTGTCACTTATTTGAAAAAAGAGTTTGAAATGAAAAGTCTTAGAAAAATAAAATTTTACCTTGGCCTAAATATTGAGCACTTTTCAAGAAGGAATTTTCCTTCATCAAAAGAAAACATATACCGATTTCAAGTGTTTTTATATAGATAAAGCCCATCTATTAATATCTCTGATGATTGTACAATCACTTGATGTGAAAAAAGATCCGTTCATCATCCTAAAGAGGGTGAAGAGCTTCTTGGTCCTAAAGTACCATATCTTAATGCAATTGGTGCTCTTGCATATCTTGCAAATTATACACGGCTAGATATTGCATTTTCAGTTAACCTATTCGTAAGATATAGCTCTACCCTAACTCGGAGGTACTGGAATGGTGTCATACACATATTTTGCTATGTATGCAAACAATTGATAAAAGAATCAAAGTCATCTTTAGTTGGATATGCAGACGCTGGATATCTCTATGATCCACATAAAGAAATATCACAAACAGGTTATGTTTTCATGTACGACTACACCGCTATTTCATGAAAATCTGTAAAATAAACTATGATTGTCACCTCATCTAATCACTCTGAAGTTCTTGCAATCCATGAAGCAAGCCATGAACACATGTGACTAAGATCTATGATCTAGCATATTCGAGAATCATGTGGCTTGTCCTCAACGAAAGATACTCCGACATTGTAGATAATGTTGCTTATATTGTACAAATTACTGGAGACTGCATCAAATGTGACATGATCAAAAATATATCACCAAAGTTCCTCTACACACATAAGCTCCAGAGAAAATGCAATGTTGATATTTAGCAAATACAATCAAGTGACAGTTTGACAGATTTATTCATAAAAGAATTGTCGACATTGACATTCAATAAGCTAGTACATAAAATTAGAATATTACATGCTGAAAGGGGAGTTTATCTTATCAGGAGAGTATATTTTTCAGGGGGGAGATTTTGTTATGCATTGTACTCTTTTTCCCTAGCCATGGTTTTTTCTCACTAGTTTTTCCTGTCAAAGTTTTAACAAGACATGTCAAACATTGTGATTAAAAATGTTGTACTCTTTTTTCTTTGCTAGTTTTTTTCCCACAGGGTTTTTACTGGCAAGATTTTAATGAGGCACGTTCGTAAGGGACATCAAAGCATAGTGTTGTAAATAGTGATAAATATGAATGTCCTTTCATCTCCCACCATTAATCTTATAACACTCACCTCTTGATTTTCTCCCATCATGCAATTCCCACAATTAATTATGTAACCCATACTATTTGGTTTGCCCATGATCAAGAGCTTGTCTTTTTATCTCCCTTTCCTGTATACCTATAAACAAGTGTCTAGATGATTGAATAAAATGCAAAGAAGAAAGATCACTCTCTATACTTACGTTGTGTGCAAACTTATTGTCTGATTGTTTGTCTCATTCCTTCAAATTCATCGTAACAACCAACATGTATGTGCACATATATTACATAAAAAGCATCCACTATTTGCTTGTTTTATCCCAATTCCATTAGTCATGAGCTATATTCATCTTAAATGCCAAGTACTCCTTGAATGTGAGAACTATCAATGGAACTTGCTCTTTGAATGCACCAATTATTCCCAAATATGTTTTCTTAAACTTGTTCTGTTCAATTTGTAACCAATCGAAAATAGCTGGTCAAGGTATTCTATAGGCTTATTGGATGAATTTCTTTCTTTCCTCCCTCTTCCTTTTTTTTTTGGGTCCCTTTTTGAATCTAAAGTTGGAATCTTTTCACCCGAAAATTCGTCAAAATATGTTTGTTAAGGTAAGAGTCAAACTAGTGACCTCTCTTGGCCATTGATGTGCCTTTTCTCAACTCTTCTCAACACAGCTCCTCCTCATCAGCCAAAACTTCTCTCTTTTCCTTCCTTTTCAAGGAAGTTATGAGCTGAAACTTTGTATTCTTCTTATTAGCCAAATTTTGGCTAGGGCTATAGCTAGGGCTACATTTGCCAGTGTTGTTTAATTTCTTGCAGGTTCCTAAATTAAATCAGATGTAGGGGAATCAAATAGCAAGGCAACTATAGAATAATAGTATCACCAACAAGAACAAATACAACAACAATGAGAAGAAGATTAGACAATAATCTTTTTACAGCTTTTCTAACTTAATTTACTAATCAAACCCCATGAACTAAACTGTGTTGAAATTAGATGGGGAAAGAAACCCCAAATCAGTCCACAAATTAAAAGAGCAACCAAAGCAAAGATCTAGAGTAAAGAAAAATGCAAACCAAAAATCAAGCTCAAATTGCAAGGGAAAGATCAAAGGCGAGGTCCCAGCACGAACGGTATGATCTTTTTCACTCCGGATTTGAAGTGACTTCATGTCGGATTAGCCTTCCACTTTAGATGACCCACTCGAATCGTAATCCAACAACATAGCGGATCGGTTCTAAGAAAAGTATAAGATAAGGACAAAGATACAACAATCAAAATAAACCTTCTAGTGGTTGGTCGCTCCTTCTATCTCCTGCTCCTTGAGCTTTACCCTGTTCAGTCTCTTACCGTCAAGTTGAATTCCTCTCATCTATAATATTTTCATCAAATAAGGGGATAGGAAGACTATATGAAAAAATGGTAATTCAATTCGGTGTTGTCTAAGGAGAAAGAGAAGCTAGAACATAAACGTGGGCTAAGTAACTAAATAGATAGTCTTAATGTTATTAGACATACTGACAGAAGTGAGGAGCCTCTTCTAAATAATATGGAGCCATATCCAAATCAAGCAATGTATGTGCATCATGTATTTTAGAGAAATCATAACCTTAGCTGCTTTAAAGATTTCGTCTAAGTTACCTATTTTTCTTTTGCCTAAAGGAACAGTTGGCAACATGGATCCTACCATCTTGTCTAAATCTTAAACTCCTCTAAAGAGTTCGATGCAAATAGCCAACCCTAGTATGTCCACCATATTGTGCAAAAAGCAGAGGATGGGGAAACAAATGAAATTGAAGTGACAAGTGATAATAGACGCTTGAGCTGTTGTGTTCCGCACGGTCATGGCTAGGATTAAGGTACGGGTCGGTCGGGTTTCGGTGAACCGAATCAAATCGAAACTAACATTTTCCCAGCCATAAAGTCATGTATCCGATGGTCCCCTACACGTGTTATCCGTATCATTGCCTCTAATTTCGTATTACGTATCCGTTCGACTAGTAGTTTGTAGAGGGTCCTTCAAAACATACGAAATGCTACGCATAGAAGCTACTAGCAGTTTGGTTTAGTAAAGACATATCGGTAGGGGTCGTCAATGGTAGCTATGATGCACATCGGTACTCTCTAAAAAGGAAAAAACTCTTGTTTAGTTTGTCGGATGGCGCACCCCATTGCCACACACATTATCAAAAGAACCCTGATCATTGGCAAATGTTTCCTACGTGCTAACAAACTTTATTAGCACCAGCCACTAGAGTAAATTAACATTCCCTTCTTCAAAACAACAAACACCACCAACAACAATCAAATCAAACTGAGAGTGGGAGTAAAAAGAAAAAGGAAAAAAAAAATAATAATAATCAGAAATCAATCCCATCTTCCATCACACATGTATCAGATCTTGACCTTCCCCTGCGGCTGCTGATAGTACGTCTGAAACGCCCTGGGGAAGTACACCGGCAGCAAGAACCCGAACATATTGAACCCCCAGAACATTAGATTGAGCACCGCCAGCCCCCTCCCCACGTGCAACCTCATCGCCGACACGTGCTCCTCCTTGGCGATCTCGTCCCTCAGCCAGTCCGCGAGGGTGACCAGCCGCCAGCCGTTAAACATCACGGGCACCAGAGCCCGCATCGGCAGTGAGAACTGGCGGGTGAAGGTGACCCCCTCCATGAACACCTGGCTGGCGAGGAGGAATACGTGCGGGGCGGCGGCCTTGATGCCCTCCTTGTCGCCGTCGAGGACGCCGTGGAGGATGTACGCGATGGGGAGGTAGAGGCCGAGGAGGGCGCCGGCGGATACGTAGGCGGAGAGGAGGGCGCGGCGGTCGGCGAAGACGGCGGGGGGTTGGCGTGGTGGTTGGGGAGGGAAGGGAAGGCGACGGAGGCGAGGAAGTAGAGGTAGGGGAGGGAGAGGACGGCGAAGGCGATGTCCTCAAGGGCCACCATGCCGCTTGAGGAGAGGACCACGGCGACAGCCAGGGCGTTCAACTGCCGGAAGGAGAGGAAGCGGCGGCGGGGGTTGTGGGAGGGGAGGGGGGCGGCGGCGTCCTCCGGGAGGGCGATGTCCGCCGCGGTGGGGCCCATGCCTCCTGACATTCTTATTTTTTATTTTTACTTTTTTTATCGGTAAGAAAGAGAGAGAGAAACTGATGGATGCAGGTTTTGGGTTGGGGGGCGGGGGGGGGCGGGGGGGGGGGGGGGGGGGGGGGGGGGGGGTGGGGTTGGGTTGGGGAGTGGGGGAGTTGATTCACGAGATGAGCAGTCGCCGGGGGAGACAGAGAGAGAGAAAAGGCGGGAGATTGCACACGTGTCGGTTTAGGAGAAGCTTGTGGCAACCGTTTCCAAGACGTGTGTACGAGAACCAAGCACTCGAGCGGAGAGGGTTGGGTGCTTGGTGAATTTGTGAGCCTATATATCGCAGTGTCTCGTGAGTCCGTGGATTTAATATGAGATACGGTTTATGATCGAGTTTAATCACAAAATTAGAGCGGCATATTAACGCTAACGTGGCCTGCTGATAGGCCCTGGAGCATATTTTATTTTATCATGGGCCCCACTCAAGGGCTAACTCTAACAAATTCACCTAAGGGCCAACTTTAACAGCAAAACACAACTTAATTTTAACAACTTAGCTCAAAAGCTCTCTCCGTTTCCGTCCATTTCCCTTTTAAAAAGTACTCCATTTTTTTTGTTAACATGCTCCGTTTCCGTCCATTTCCCTTTTAAAAAGTACTCCATTTTTTTGTTAAACATGCTCGCCGCAAAATGCTCCTCTCGGTCACTGGTTGATGTGAGTCGGTTAGAATACAATGCTGATCACGGTCATCAGTTTGAACCCTGCTTGTGAACATTTCTTTCCCCCCGACAGGTTTCCGGTCCCCAAATTTGCTCACCGTAAGTCGCCGGTAAATCCCGTCGACGGTTGATTTAATTAAGGGGGGGGGGACATGCTTGCCGCAAACCTCTCCCTTAACTTATTGGAAATTCTTGTTGGGAAATATGAAGAACAAATGTGAATCTTTGAATTGAATTACGGCGAGATCCGTTGATAGAATCAATTGGATAATGATTGGAGTGTGTTCTCTTTCCATTGGGGCTGAACGTGCTATATTCACATGTTCAATTCCGACTTCGAATGAATGAGATATTCAAATCTAAAGTTTGCCTAATTCAAAGTCAAAAGGGGACTAAAGGTAACTAAAAGCATTTAGTCTCGCATTGGTCATGGGATGAAAGTTTGAAGTGTTTAAATAGAGAAAAATGGGAACAAAGGGTGTGCCCTTTGGGTACTTGGAGTTTTCGCGTGCGATTATGGGGAAACCGTGCCTACACGCACGCACGCGCGCCCCGGCGCCGGGCTTGGGCTCGGGTTCCATACCCGGTGTGATTCTTTTTGAACCGGATCTCACGGGTATGGGTTACAGCTACCCGCTCCGCCATCCGGATCCGAACCGAGTCAGCGCAACGGCTGACAGAAAACTAACAGTTGGGCGGTTTTTGTCTGAAACGAACCGTTGCAACGGTTCAGAGCGAACCGTTGCAACCATCGTGTTGGGTTCGGACGGATCTACCCCTCCCAAAGCGCTAATAGCGCTCCGTTTCTCTCAAACACAACACACAGAAACACAGAAGCAATACAGAAAAAGGAAATCCTTCCTCTACATTCTGAAATGGGACTTCTGCAACTCAGGTTCGAAGTGACTTTCAACAGGAAGTGGGAATTCTGCAACTCGGATTCCGAAGTGACTTCCAACAGATTCTGAAAATTCGTTCTGAAAGAAAGCTCAGAAAATTCAACAGATTCTTTAATAGAATTATTTTCTGAATCTGTGACTTCCAAAGAAGAATATTCTTTTACCTTCCTCTTTTCTCTACAGTGGGTGTTCCTCCAAAGTAAAGACAAATATTCTCTCTGAAATTTGTCTTGGTCCTGCTGCTTTAATAATCCTGTGAAGGTACTGGTTAACTACGGTTCGACAGTACGGTGATTTGGTAGTGCTATTCAAATACCGTGAAGGAGTGTTGTATCTTGGGAGACCAGCGTCCAGTAACCCGTTAGCACCGTAGCGAGGGACGTAATTGTCTTTAGGAGATTCGCTATAAACGTACCTCACTCCAAGTACTGTATAAGTGAATTAATTTTCTTTATACAGGGGTTATACTGATTATTCAGTATATTGAGACTGACTTATACCAGTCTAATAGGTGTTTAACTAAGGAAGGTAATTGAAAGGTGGTTCTGTAATTAAGAAACGTTCTATTGAACGGAAAACTTTCCACATGATATTCACCGACCTGACCAATTAGATCGGTGATATTGATTAGTTGTCAGTTTGATCCTAGAAACTAACAATTCTTTGATCTAAATACACCTTAAGCTGAACTTTACTTCCTCCCAAGGAATTGGTCGTTTTCGCTCCAGAGAAACATGTCGACAAACGTACTCATTGATTTCCTTATATTAATAATCTCTCTTCTGTTCTCAAAAATTTTTATTGCACAAATTGGTTGCAAAAACTGATCTGTTCGACTCTTCACTGATGAAATAATCTTCAAGCTCAACAAAGAGTGACTTTGTTACTAAATATAGTTACAGGTAAACAATGTAAGACTGCACTCTTCAGCAGAGTGATTACTCTTTATTAGTACTAAAAGCTAGTCTGCAGTCTCTCTTATTTCGCATCATTCATTTCCAAAATGTTTTTCGCCCTCTGAAACGGTTTCAGTGAAACCTGTGAGTACAAATAAAGAGAGTTCGAGGTGGGAAGAAAAAAGCAAGATGAAAAAAAAAAAAAATGTGAAAGAAATGACACAAGGTTCAGAAAAAGGAAAAAAATCAACATAATCCTTTCAATTTTGAGACAATGTTTTCTGCAACATTTTATGTACACATTTGGGATTGAAATTTGGTTAATTTCACATCATTTTCCATTTTGAAAGATGAATGCCATCTTCTACAATCATATCTCACCCACTAATTTTAGAATCGTTGTAATTCAATTCAAATGTAACTCTCACTATCATTACAGAATTGCATTCATTCTAAATTTTTTTCACTGGAAAAAAAAAAAAACAAAATGATTCTAAGAGTACTGGGTAGTTATGATCTAAGAAGAGTGTGGTCATCTTTCAAAAGAGAAGAGACGATTTGATGCACTATGCGCATACACAACTGATATGCAAACGAATAAGCTACATAATTTATCACCGACATTGGTGATGATGTTAAAAAGCAAAAAGAAGAAAAAGATGAATGGGAGAATGACAAACTGAGGCATCGATATTGGCACCCATACAAGTGATCAAGAGACCCATCAGATTAATGCATCCACAAAATTGATAAAAACACTCATTAAGTTTTTCAAAAATATCCAAATTACCACTCATTCTCCTTTCCTCTCATGCTGCATCTCCGCCCTCAGCCGCCGCCCGCCGCCATCAGCCCCCCTCCCCCTCATCCCATGCCCTCCCCTCCCTCCACCATCTCCTCCCTCCTCCTCCACGTCACTAGAAATGGCGGCGAGTGCAGTTGCCTATCGCCTCTTGCGGCTGTGTTCAGCCGGGTGTGGGAAAGGGGGAGGGCTGAACAGGGGCGCCGTGAAGGAGAAGGAGGTGAGGAAGAACGAGAGGGTATTTTGGACTTTTTTATGAGAATAGCTGTGTCAAAAAAATAATGGCAAACTTGCATTTTTTTTTTTTTGGTACCTTAATCAATTTTGTGGGTGCCATTCCTGACAAACTACAATTGCGGATGTTGTTGCAGCCATTCCTGAATTGCAGACCGAAGAGCATGATTCGGAATAAGCTCACAATTGGAAAGCATAAGATTCGTCATGGGTGAGGTTTTGTGCCCGCTTTCAATCCAGCCCTTTAATGCCTCAGCCTCATACGTGAACCCATCTGCAGCAATGTGAGGATCCCTCATAATCTCCTGGAATCACGACTCACAAAGTTAAATTCTAGTCAACCATCTCGTATTTACCAAAATAATGGACTTCAACTTTAACTTCACAAGATGAAAAAACAATACAGTAGATTCAACAACCAAGAAGAATTAACCTTGAAGTTTAACTACAGTCGTAAAATTATACATACCTGAAATAATACATAAAACTGACATGTTATATGAATGTATACCAATACCAGCGTTCAAATCATGGAAGGAGCACAAAAGTGTTCTCCTAAAAGATGCGAGAAGCTATGTTGGGGAAATTGGTAAAGTCTAACATGATATGAAGAAACTTCTTCCGAATTTAGCATAAAGAGTTGGGCAATCCAACTTATTCGTCTCAAGAAGAAGAAAGAACAATGACAAAAAAGATAAAATAAATAAATAAAGGAGGAATAGAAAAGAAAGGAAAGCTAACTTGTTAAACTATAGGTTCAACTTCTCAAGCTAAAGACAAGAGCAAGGAAAAGAAAAGAACCGAGAGGAACTTTGTGGTATCACTGAAAGTGCAGAGGAAAAAGGAAAAAAAAGGCAATTAAGGTTGGAAATCATGGAAGGGGCACAAAAGTCAGCCAGTTCTCTTAAAAGGATGCAATAAGCTAAGTTGAGGGTGAAGTGGTAATGACTCTAAGATAACTGAAAGGAAACTTCTTCCAAAGAAAAAAATGACCCAGGTTGAAATTTTGGAGGCGGCACACCAAAATGCACCCATTTCGGTTCAAAAGCATGCAAATATCTTAGGTGGGGCTTAAGTGATTGACATTCAAAAGCATGCAAGTATCTTAGGTAGGGCTTAAGTGATGACACCTCTATAATGTGTAGCACTTTGATTTTTAGTCCCACATGCGATGGAACAGAAGTCTCCAAGTGTTTATATATACCAATATGTGATTTGATGTTTTAAGATCAAGTGTGGCGATTGTCTATGAAACACAGGTGCGGCAAACGTGCCCTCGCATCTGCACCCGACACAAATCGGGCACGGATTTGTGTCTGACATGTGCCCGACACATGTCAGGGTCAATCCGTGCCCGATATGTGGTCAACGGTCAACCCTATAACAGGTGTGATCAACTGGGTTTGGGTGTGGGGCGGATTCATCATATTAATTTTTTTTAACTTAATGGGTCGGGTTTGCAACCCGACCCGCAAACCCGACCCATTAAATCAAATAAAACCCTAATTCCCAATTCTGCCGCTCTCTTCTCTCTTATCTCTTAATCTTCGCTCTCTCTTCCAGCCTCCAGACCTCCACCGCTTGCTCTGCTCCCTTCCGCTCTCTATTCCACCGCCAATTCTCGCCTCTCTGTCTCTAAGTCTCTCTCTCTCCTCCACCTCCGATCCTCTCTCCGAAGCTGGCACTGGTCTATTCTCTCTCTTCTGCGGCCGTCGATCCATCTTTCTCCTCTACTGTCGTCGTCGAAGATCCTCTCTCTCTCCGTCGCCAAAGATCCTCTCGTAAGAAAGCTGCTGTTGTTGTGCTCCGTTCTCTCTCCTCCACGGCCGCTGATCCCCTCTCTCCTCCACCGCCATCGCCGAAGATCCTCTCTCCTAAGGAAGCCGTTGTTGCTGTGCTCCCTTCTCTCCCCTCCACGGCCGCCGATCCCCTCTCTTCCACCGCCGTCGACGGAGATCCTCTTTCTCCGCCGCCGCTGCTCCCTTCTCTCTCCTCCGTCGCGAAGCTCTTTAACAGGTAATTTAATTTTTAGTATAATTTCAAGTTCAGATTTAAGGTTTTAATTTTAGGTTAAACTGATAGTTAATTTCATCTTTAAATTGATAATTCAAATTAATTTTAATTACTATCTCTCTCTCTGAGAAACAGAGAAGAGAGTGAGGGTTTGAGAGAGAGTTAGAGAGAGGGTTAGTATTAAATCGATATTTAATTTGCATATTAATGTTCTTGTCACTGTTCTTGTGTTTATATATTGTAGTTAATATTTGTGTTTATATGTTGCTGTTATTGTGTTGTGTTTTATATGTTGTAGTTAAATTGATAGTTTAGGTTATATTATATGTAGTAGACTTGTAGTTAATATTTTCATTTCTTGTTGTTGTGTTTATAGCAATGGAAATGAAAGGTAGTTCAAGTGTAGTACAAGATGATGATACTCCTTTTAGAAAATATGTTGAGAAGGTGGAAAAAAATTGAAAAGGGAGGAGGAAATTAGCGATGAAAGTGTAGTTATTGTCAGATACATTCACCTTCTTATATTCAAGAGTCCAAGCTCATCTCTTGAGGCTTAGGGGTTAAGGGGTAAAGATGTGCTCATCGGTTAAATCTCATAATCTAAGGGACATGACAAAAGAGATTGAACAAGCGGAAGCGAGGGTGAAGGCTTCTATGTCTAGGACTGCAACTTTGCCGACATCTTCAACTTCAAGTACGATCGGAGGAAGTACCTTTGGAAGTATGCCACATATTGCAAGTAAACCTAAGTGGAGAAGGGGGCTCAATATCGTGAATCAAGCATTCAATATGGGGCAAGAGAAAAATTGGATAAAATGATTGCGAGGATGTTCTACACCGATGGATTGTCATTTAACCTGTCAAAGAATCCTTATTATACCAAGTCTTTTACATACGTCACAAGCAATCCAATCGCCGGCTACAAGCCTCCCGGCTACAACTCATTGCGGATCACTCTCTGGCAACGTGAGAAAACTCACGTAGAAAGGTTGTTGGAGCCTATAAGGGGCACTTGAAAAGAGAAGAGGTATCCATTTGTAGTGATGGATGGGCGAATGTGGCGCAAAAGAAGGCACATCATTAATTTCATAGCGGTCACCGAAAATGGCCTGATGTTCGTGAACTCCGTGAATGTCGAGGGAGAAAAAAGAACATGGAATACATTGCTTCCAAACTTGAAGATTGCATCAAAGAGGTTGGACCTCAAAATGTCATCCAAATCATCACCGATAAAGCTTCTGCATGCAAGAGTGCGGGTGCTATTATCGAGGGCAAGTATCCTCATACCTTTTGGACTCCATGCGCAATGCACATTCTCAATCTTACTTTCAAAAATATTTGCGCGGCTAAGAACACGGAGGCAAATACCATAGCTTATACACAATGCAACTGGATTACAGAGGTCCCGAATGATGCAACGATGATAAATAATTTTATCATGAACAATTCTATGAAGCTTGTCATGTTCAATGAGTAATCCAAGATGAAGCTTCTTATAATTGCAGAAACTAGATTTGCTTCGTGGAGTATCATGTTGAAGAGGTCTAAGGTTATCAAAAGAGGCCTCTAAGATATGGTTCTTAGTAATCGATGGAGCTCGTATAGAGACAATGATGTGGGGAAAACACAATATGTTAAAGAGAAAATGCTAAATGATTTTTGGTGGGACAATATTGATTACATTATTGCCTTCACTGATCCAATCTATGACATAATCCGGGTCACTGACACCGACAAGCCAAGTCTTCATTTAGTGTATGATATGTGGGATACAATGATTGAGAAGGTTAAGGTTGTTATTTATAGGCACGAAGGCAAAAAAGATAATGAGCAATCCTCTTTTTATGATGTAGTACACAAAATCTTGGTAGATTGATGGAACAAGAGTAACACACCACTTTAATGCTTGACACACTTTTTGAATCCAAGGTAATATTTTACTTTATATTATAATTTATATTCTTCAATGTTGTTGTGTATATTCTTTAATATCTTATTGGTTAATTCATATTCTTTACGCTAGGCTTAATGAGAACATCAATCGTTAACCTCCCCATCAAAATGAGATCTCTTCTGAAAGAATCAAGTGTTTGAAGAGATACTTTCCTGACATATACACGATGGACGGTGATGCGATGGGCGATGACCATGACGTATGCTAAATTTTCAGGCTTCTCACATGTTTTTCTGATCCGAATTACCTTCGAGATAGAGGATTTATGAACCGAAAAATCGGTAGGTTACTTATGGTTCCACAACTCCAAATATACAAGCATTGACCTTCAAGTTTTTAGTCCAGCCATGTTCCTCCTCATGTTATGAAAGGAATTGGAGTACATACTCCTTTATTCAATTCTTAAAGAGGAACAAATTAACCCAAGCACAAGCAGAAGATCTGATTTATGTGCATACCAACTTCCGTTTGCTTTCTCGAAGCTCAACAGAATATAAGAAAGAGGAAACAAGATTGTGAGATATTGGCGAAAATGGCTTTGAGACGTTTCATGGTGCCGATATTCTAGATGTTGCTAGTCTATCGCTTGATGAACCCACGATGGAGGCCGTAGTGTTTGCGGACGATGAAAGAGATGATGAAGATTAAAGAAGCTGAAGACCTTGTTTATGAACCCACAATGGAGGTCGTGGCGATTTTGATTGTAATTTTCTGCTGACAAATGACAATAGTATGTTGTTTAACTTGGTGCATATTTTATAGTATGCTAGTAGTATGTTGTTTAACTTGGTGATTTTGATATTTTATAAATTTATCTATATATAATAATAAATTGCTTGCCGTTTTCCCATATCTTATTTTTTTGAATTTTGCCGTATCCCGTATCCGTGTTCGTGTCGTATTCGTGTCCCGCACCCGTGTCCATGCATCATAGGCGATTGTACACGCGCATGGGGGATTTAGGACTTGACCCAGAAACATATTATTCAGCTACAATGCACAATGTGTTTTGCGTTTACGGGGTTGCAATTTCATGGTTTGGAGCCTCACTAGGTGGGCTTCAACTTATCTAGTTTTGCTCCTTTTTTTGCCTTTATTTTTTTGAAATATTTTTTTAGACATTTCTTTTCCCAGGCTCTCTAGAAAATTCTGAGTGAGTTTGCAACAAATTGCATGAATATAAGAATACTTGCATATTTCAAGCGAACAACGCAGAGCAACAACCTTATTCATAAAAAAAAAGAATTAAAATAAAGGAAAAATAGGAGAAAAAGGGAAGCTAAATTGTGGTGTCCTGTACTTGTTTAGCTTTTTATTTTTGCTTTTTTTAATTTAAATTACTTTTTAGACATTTCTTTTTTCAGATCTCTAGAAGATTCTGGGTGGGGCACGCAACATAACGCACAAGGATACTTGCATATCTCGCGCGAACGTTGCAGAGCAACCACCTTATTCGTAAAAAAAAAAAGAGAAAATAGATTTAAAATAAAATGAGAAAGAAAGAGGCAAGTTAATTTATGGTAATGTTATAGGTTTTAACACCTAAAGTCCACCAAGCATCACTTGGTATCATGGTAGGTCCTAAGAGAAGGAAAAAGGAGACAAGGTTCAAATCATGAAGGGCACAAAAGTGCACCTGTCTGCTCTAAAAGATGCATACAACTGTTAAGTTGTGGAGCCTGATTATTGTCTTGACGGATTGTCGCCCTACGCAGAGTTTTGCCCTACGCAGAGTTATTCGCGGATCAATCTGCGCGGTCAGATCGTCGAGGGGTTAGGAGGGGGCGCAGGGAGCCCCCTCCTGGGGATGTGGGGTGAAGCCCCCGACCAAAAATTGCTTTGAGAAGTCCCATTGCAGATCCCAGAGCGAAGTGCGAAGCACTGCGATAAGGAGGTTGGACGTGTTCGGAGTTTCAAGACGTGGGCATGGTCGGAGTCTGGCTCCGGAGAAGGAGCTTGTTATCACTCCGGATGAGCACTCCGAAGTATCTACCAGGAGTAGCACTCCGCTTAGCAACAACGCAGAGTAGCATCTCAGAGTGACTGCTTAATTTAGAAAGCTCTGCCTCAGAAAGGCATCTCGGAGATGCATAGTGGAAGCGGTCCAGTCTGAAAGCTCTGTGGCCCGTGAAACTCGGGGAACGTGTCAAAAACAGTTTAGTGATTTCACAATTTGTAACCCTCATTTCCTCTATAAAAGAAGATGTGTCGTCATTAGGGTTAAGATGCGAAGATCTGAGTGTATACTATTGTAATACAGAGCGGTTGTGAGGTTCTCTCTTCTTCTGCTGTAATCTCTCTCAAATCTATGAATTTGCGTGAGGCTCCGTGATTTTTTTCAATTTGAGTTTTTCACTTAAATATCTGGTGTTTTTTATTGTGCATTTGATCTGTGTTTTTTTCTTCCTCCCCAATCATCTTCCTCCCAACAACTGGTATTAGAGTTACGGTTCGTGATGGCGAAAGAAGGAAAGATAGAGTCGAAAGGTTCAACAACGCGAACTTCAAATTCTGAAAGATACATGTCAAAGATTACCTGTACCAGAAAGATCTCTATCTTCTCAGTGAAAAGGCCCAAAAGCCAAAGGAGATGACCGACAACGAGTAAGAAGTCCTAGATTGGAAAGCCTTAGGGGCGATCCGATTATCCCTGGTACTGACAGTTGTGTTCAACGTCTCCAGGGAGAAGATGACCCAAGACTTGATGGCGGCCCTATCGAAGATATACGAGAAACCCTCAGCATCGAATTAGGTTTTCTTGATGAAGAAGTTCAACTTGAAGATGGCGGACAGTGCTAGCATCGCTAAACATCTCAATGAATTCAACATGTTGACGACTCAGTTAGAATCTGTTAGGATCAATTTGATAACAAGATCAGGGCGTTGGTCCTACTGTCCAGTCTACCAGAGACCTGGAATGGTCTCATGATGGCGGAGAGCAATTCCTTTGGGGCAGGTACCTTGAAGTTTGATGACACAGTGGGTGTTCTTCTCAGCGAAGAGGCGAGCAGGAAGTCATCGGGTGCGACTGAGACATCAGAGAGTGTCCTGAGTGTCGAAAGGAGATGGTAGTCGATGAACAGAGAAAAGAAAAAGAATAGCAAATCCAAGTCTAGATTTGGGAGAGGCAAATCCAAATCAAGGGGTGTCGGGTCTTGGCAGTGCAGTGAGAAGGGGCATTTACAAAGAGACTGCAAGCAAAAGAAGGATGGAGATGGCAAAGACAAAGAGAATGATTCAGCATATGTCACGGGTAATGATGAATCTGATACCCTGATTCTCTCCTAGGTTGGTTCCAGCGAATCATGGGTTATTGATTCATGTGCCTCCTTTCACGCCACTTCCTGTTACGAAATCTTTTAAAATTATGTGAAGGCAGATTTTGAAAAGGTGTTTTTCGGTGATGATGAACTGTGCAACATCGTACGTAAAGGAGATGTGACAACCTCTCTAATGGCTCGATGTTAAATTAAAGGACGTCAGGCACATTCTGAAGCTGAAGAGAAATCTGATCTTTGCTGGTCAGCTTGCGGATGTCGAGATGAAAACTACCTTCAATGGTAATGTGTGCAAGATGATGAAGGGTGTCATGATCATGATACATGACAAAAAGGAAGGTACTCTCTACATGACTTCGAGCTCTACGAATTCAATTTTAGTTGCATCATCGGATGTGGATGCCGATACGTGGCATCACCGACTTTGGCATATGAGCGAGAAGGAGATGAAGGCTATGATCTCCAAACGCAAGCTGCTAGAGTTGAAGTATATTGATTTAGATTTCTGTGAAGACTATGTCTACGAGAAGGAAAGGAAAGTTAATTTCTTGAAGGTGATGAGTCCCCGAAGGCAGAAAGGTTAGAGCTGGTTCATACTGATGTATGGGGTAAGGCCTCTGTTCCTTCTCTTAGTGGCTCATTATATTTTGTGACCTTTATTGATGATGCAAGCAGAAAGGCTAAAATTCACTTCTTGAAGCAAAAATCAAAACTGTTTGATGTGTTTAAGAAGTGGTTGGCCCAAGTTGAAAATGAGACATGTATGAAGCTTAAGTGCTTGAAGTCAGATAATGGGGACAAATACTGCGATAGTAGATTCAAGGAGTTCTGCACTAATCAGGTAATCAAAAGGGTGAAGATGATTTCAGAAAATCCTCATCAGAATGCACTGGCCGAGCGCATGAACAGGATCATTCTGGAGCATGCAGATATACGTAGGATTGCCCAAGCAGTTTTGAACAGATGCAGTCAACACGGCAGTGTATCTGGTCAACGGAGGACCTATAGTGCCTCTGAATTGTCCGGATGAAGCATGGACCAGGAAGGATAAACTCGAACCATCTCCTACATTTGTTTGTATCTTTTATGTCCATGTTGAACTAGATCGCAGGAGCAAGTTGGATCCAAAGTCCAAGAGGTGCATTTTCATTAGGCACGAAACAATCGAGTATAGTTATCGGTTCGAAAACTGAAAGGTCCTTAGGCATAAGAATGCGGTATTCAATGAGAGGAAGGTGTACAAGGACTTGCTGACGGAGAGAAGCAATCTTGAGGACCTCAGATTGGCACCTCAGAGTACTCCGGAGCAGCAAAGCAGTGCTGCAAATTCGAAATTTGTTGAACTCGATGATGTTCCTGTAGAGAAGAGTCAGAGCATTCCGGAAGAGAATAGGGAATCCCAAATAGAGCCTCTGACTTTCCAATCGGAGATGAGGCAATCGATCAGGCAGACCAAAGCTCTGAAAAGATACTCTCCTTCCTTGCACTATATGTTGTTGACTGACAGTGATAAAATCGGCTGTTATGAGAAAGCTTGCAGGTGGAAGCCAAGGACAAGTTGGAGCTTGCTATAGATGGAGATGAAGTCTCTCATGAAGAACCAAATATGAAATTTGGTTGAGCTACGCGAAATAAGGAAATCATGCATAACAGATGGGTTTATCGGTTGTAGAAGAATGATGGCACCAAGAGGTACAAGACAAAAATAGTTGTAAAGGGATTTCAACAACAGAAAAGTATTGATTTTACCGAGAATTTCTTTCTTGTTGTGAAGTTAAATACTATTAGATTTGTTATGAGCATTGTGGCAATAAAGGATTTACATTTAGAGCAGCTGGATGTTAAAACTACGTTTATCCATGGTGGTTTGGAGAGGATATCTATATGGTGCAGCCACATGGATATATCATGTCAATTAAAAAGCATTTAGTTTGCAATTCAGGAAAACTCTCTATGGCTTGAAACAAACTCTTAGGCGGTGGTATTTGAAGTTCGATAGATTTATGACTAGCAGTGGATGCACGAGACTCTAAGCTGATCATTGTTGCTATTTCAAGTATTTTGAGAATTCCTATATCATATTACTGTTGTATGCAGATGACATGCTTGTTGCCGTATCAAACATAAAGGAGATTGTGAATCTCAAAGCTCAGTTGGAAAGAGAATTTTCAATGGACTTGGGTCTCGCGAAGAATATACTTGGAATAAGGATCAGCAGAAAAAGAAAAAAATATTGAAGCTGTCACAAGTCGAGCACATTGAGAAGGTGTTGAGAAAACTTGTAAACGTCTCGCAGGAAGGTTACTTTATGCTCTCGAAGGCACATGAACTAAAGACAGAAAATGAGAAGGCTCTCATGTTGAAGGTGTTGTATGCACGAGTATGGGCAGCTTGATATATGTTATGGTTTGTACGAGGCCAGACATTGCTTAAGCAGTAGGAGTTATCAGTAAATTCATGACCAATATCGAACATGAGCATTAGAAAGCAGTCAAGTGGATCTTGAGATATCTGAAAGAAAGTTAGATATAGCTCTGGAGGCACAGGCATTGGTCTACACGGATATGTTGATTCTGACTTTATGGATGATGTAGACAGTTGGAGGAATACTACCGGTTATGTCTTGACGCTGGGAAGTGTGGTAAGTTGGATGTAGAGGCTGCATATGTTACAGCGACATAGCTTGCAAGTAGATGATATGGCTGAATAATTTTATGAAAGAGCTTGGTAAGGAGCAGGTGAGCCCCTCACTGCACAGTGGTAGCTATAGTGCTAAAGATCTTGCCAACAATCTAGTCTATTATGACAAAATCAAGCACATTGATATGTGATACCACTTCATTGCATACTTTTGAAGGATGATGTGTTGCCACTGAAGAAGATACACATAAGTCAGAATCCTGCTAATATATTGACCAACGTAATAATGATGAAGAAGCTGAAAACCTCTCCAGCTTTTGTGGGAAGGCTGAGGATCCGGAGTTGAGTTGCATCAAATCACTATGTGTTGAGAGTTGGAGTACAAGAGAGAGATGAAATGTCACTGCTGTGTCAATCATCAATCTTCAAGTGGGAGATTGTTAAGTTTGGAGCCTGATTATTGTCTTAATGGATTGTCGCTCTATGTCGAGTTATTCTGGGATCGACTTACGCGATCAGGTCGTCGGGGTTTGAGAGGGGGAGGGGGACGGGAGCCCCTTCCCGGAGGTGGGGCAGAGCCCCTTACCAAAAATTGCTTTGAGAAGTCCCATTGCAGATCACAGAGCGAAGTGTGAAACACTCCAGTAAGGAGGTTAGGCGTGTTCAGAGTTTTTTGATGCGGGCATGGTCGGAGTCTCGCATCGGAGAAGCTTGGTATCATTCTGGAGGAGCACTCCGAATCACCTACCCGAAGGAGCACTCTGCTTAGCAACAGTGCAGAGTAGCATCTCGTAGTAACAACTTAGTCTCAGAAGCTTTGTCTCAGATATGCATAGCGAAAACAGTCCAGTCTAGAAGTTTCGTGGCCCCTGAAACTCGAAGAACGTGTTTTGGTGATTTGATAACTTATAAACCTTAGTTTTCTCTATAAAAAGAGATGTATCATCATTAGGATTAACATGAGAAAATCTGAGTATATACTATTGTAAATACAGAGCTGCTACGAGGCTCTCTCCTTCTTCTGTAATCTCTCTTAAATATTGTGAATTCGCGAGCAGCTCTGTGATTTTTTCCTGATTTGAATTTTTCATATAAATTTCTGATGTATTTAATTGTGTTTGATTTGTATTTTTTCTTCTTCTCCAATCGTTTTCCTCCTAACAACAACCACACATCAACGTTATTAAAGGGAAAAAGAAAACACACACAAATAGCACATAAAAAACTCAAATGAGAATACTGCAAATTTACCATAAAAGAGAAAATTTATAATAAATTTTTTGAGAAGGCTGAACAGAAATAATCTCTATTAGATATGATGCAATGATGTAGAATTGCAGTTCTTCATCTTTATTTTATGAATATATCTATCCACAAGCATGAGAAAGACGAAATTACCAACAAGCATAGAACCGATAAAATTAAGGTTTTTTTTTAAGGAATATATACCCCCAGATGTTTGATATTTAGAAATTTACCCCTCAAGTTTCTGAAGCTTAAAAAGTTAACCCTCCAGTTATTTAAAATGAAATAAGAATATTTTACCCATTATGCCCTTCTCTATTCTTGTTCACCTCTCTCCTTCAATTTTCTTATATGACTTAACCCAAATTCTATCAAACTCAAAATTCTTCTCTTTCTCCCTTTCTTCATACTTCTTCTCCTCTTCCACTTCTGTCTCTCTCACTCAAAAAGTTCTTGGATTTTTTGTCAAATTTCTTAAGAGGCACATGTGAAAATAACTTGATATGAATTTTTGATGATAAATGAACACCATTGAAATGTGTTTGATCTGAGAGAAAGAAGTGAAGAAATAGGAGAAATAGGTATAAAAGGAGATGAGTCTATAGGTTTAAGTAGGGATGAAGTGGTTTAATAGTTTAATAAGAACAATTTAGTCATTTTTTAAAAAAATTAGGCAAGTTAACAGGACCAAACCGGAATAGGGTACCCGAAGATTTGAGAGGCATATTTTCAACAAACATTAGGAGAGTAAATTTCTATGGAGTGTATATATCTAAAAAAACACTACAACTAATATTGCCCTTAACTGATAGTCCATCAACAAAACATTTTCTTTTATATGAGATAATCTATAATATTACATGAAAAAGTATGAATATATCTTGAGAAAGTTGTGCAAAATATGTAAATGATTGGGGAAACTCATGGAATTTTAGCAGTTATTAATGTGGATATTGATGAAGAACAATTTGGAAAATCATTTGGATAGGAACAAGGGTTTCCCCATTTTCAAATGATTTTACATATAAGAACTTCATACCGATGAAGAATTTTTATTTGGATATTTTCTCAATTCTACATGGTCAAAATGAAAGGTGAAGAAACCCAAATCCTGAGTGCAATGAAAAATTTAAGAATTGCAGTATTCTATAACAGATCTCTAGCATTCAAATTATTATTAAAATCTGAATTCAGTCACTTATTCGAAAGATTTAATTGCATGATTAAATGAAAACAAACCTGGAATATTGGGCAGATGAAATAGTTTGGGATGGGGATGTTATCATCCATGACTGAACCAAATGAAAGCGATGACATAGATATTGAAGTCGTCTTCAACATGGGCTCAAGTACCCTCCAAACCTCTGCCACAAGATCAGGACGGTTCTTCCTGCTAACCTCACAGCACCTCAAACCCATATGAGCCATCTGCTTGGCCTGCACAAAAGGCCAATCCCCTGCAGTAGGATCTATCATTCCATGCAACAGCCCCTTATCTAATGCTTCCTTCACTTCCTTAACGATTCCAAATGCTGGTTTTCCTGTCAACAGCCGCAGAAGTATGACACCAAAGGAGTAGACATCAGAGAGTGATGTTAGCTCCCCAGTGGCGAGGAATTCAGGGTCCATATATACAAAGGTGCCCTTGGGAAGAGTGAGGTGACACAAGGTGGTGGTGGTAAAGGTGGCTGACTGGACCAGGAGGCGACAGACGCCAAAGTCACTGAGCTTGCTCGCAAGGTTGGCATCAAGAAGGATGTTTTCAGGCTTAAGATCTCCATGAACAACGGGGTGAGGCTCACTGGAGTGGAGGAAGATCAGAGCAGAGCAGATCTCAGCAGCAATACGAATACGAACTTGCCACGTGAGAGGAGGTGTGTTGTTCTTGCACTCAAGGCGGTCTTCCAAGCTTCCGTTGGGAAGAAATTCATAGATGAGAGCCCGGGCTTCTGAGCATACTCCTATAAGGGTAACGAGGTTTGGGTGTCTCACCCTACTAAGAACATGCACCTGCATTTAGAGAAAACTTTCATAACTTCCATGAGATCAAGTTATTGTGAGTTAACACAAAAAAGACATTATTTCAGCTATGTTGCTAGGATGTCAGCACAGATTTCACTGCCACTGGTTCAGGAACATCATTTTTTTTTCTGAGGAAAAGGAGCAACAAATTCTTTGAATTTGAATATGATTCAAGGACTGGATCCCATTTATAAATCTATGACAACATGATATAGTTCTGTTAAAAATAAGAGATGTGGACACACAACACATAGTTCTTGGTTGAGGGAAGTATTGTTATGAAAACGAATAATATTTTTAACACATCAATTCAGATGTACCCAAAATCAATTTCATCAATATTTCATAATGATTTTTTGGCTGTTTCAAGTAGTCTTTATAATAGAAAATTAGCCTTTAGTGTTCAGAATGTAGAAAATAATAAATAATACACTTGATCTTAATGATTTGGCTATTATATTCTCTTTTTCCAAGAAACTCAAGATCTTCAATCAATTAACAAGTCCTTAAGAATCCTACATATGCTGTACCTTCGCAAGTACTAATACATGTTTCAGGCCATTGTGTCAAGATGTCAGTAATATCCAGGTAACATGGGAGTTAGATGCTGCTCACCTCTTGATCGAATTCTGATGGTCCCTGCATGCTTTCAGGATTCAACACTTTAATAGCCACTGTAGTGTTGCGAAGGAAACCTCTGTAAACACTGCCATATCCACCTTCTCCAATCTTGAGTGAATCACTAAAATTACAAGTGGCTAGCTCAATCTCTGCGAAGGAAAATTCTGAGAAGTTGGTTGATCCATTACTACTTGTGGTGACCAGTTTTTTATTTTGATGAAACTCTTTAATTTCTTCGAGTGCAGCATCTCGCTGCAGCTGTAATTCCTCGTGATCAACTTGAAGCGCATTGAGAAGATGTCGTGCTGCTAACAGATTCTCTTCAAGATCCCTGACTATATTATTAGAATCAGTAATATGGAGTTCCAGTTCTAGCATTTGCTTATTTGCCATTTGAAGTTGTTCAAAGATTTCATCACGCTGATTCTTGAGTATTTCAACTTCCAACTTTTCTCTTGCAAGTGCTTCCTCAATGCCTTTCCTTCTATTCACCTCCTTGACATATAAGTTTTCAGATGTTTTGGCCTGCAAGAGAAAGCAATTAACAACGAATTTTTCCTCCTTATACAAACTTATAACTAATTAGAGTAAGCTATAATGTACTATCAAATTTACAACTAGTTCATATAGCTGCACAGTCCTGCATTATTTTTAATTAAGAATGGCTCCAATTGACACAGCATGATGCAAAATTCATGAAGTATACGAACTGTAGAATTAATGACCCAAATGTCTGAAAATAGTTGTAAATGCTTTACCCTTCTGAGAGCCTCAATTGCATCCCTTTCTGCTTTCTGCCGCCTAAGAGACTCCTTATAAACTTCATGCTTCAAGTTCTCTGCCTCTGCGTGGGCTTCTCGGAGTCTATCATATACTTCAGTATCTAATCCATAGTCCTATAAAAGTTTATGAAATCAATGAATATCACCAAACCAGTTAATATTGGCTAAAAATATGCTTAGTCACAGTTGGCTGTAACACTCAGGTTAAGTTGAAGGCTGCTCCTCACTTATATTTTTTGATGACAAGCATAGAGAAACTTGACTTAAAGTAGTAAGGGACACAAGAAAGATACCCACCGGTTCATTCTGTGGAGGTGAAAAGTGAAGATCCTCGTCCGACTCTTGAACCAAAGGAAGCATCACTGATCCGTGCTCGCTTCCTTCGTACTTGGGCATTGACAATGAACTCGAGTTGATGAGCATTTCATCAGTCCCCGAACAAAATGAATGATCTGGACTCTCAGAACTCCTCGAAATTCCATCCCAGGGATCAGTAGTAAGACTCATCTCTGTGCTGAAGCTGCCCTGAGGTATTGACATTCTAACAGAGGAAGAATGGGGTAACGCTGCCATAACTTCCCCTCCATGGGAATCAAAGCTGCCGAACCTTGACCTATACCTGGATAGGTCATGCTGAAGGTCAGCATCAGAGCTCAATGATTCAGCCTGACCTTGAGGCAAAGATCTTGATGTCAATTGTTCAGATTGGCTTGATAAGGAGCTTAGGTTGGATGCTGGTGATGGGGATGATTCAGCCTGACTTTGAGTCAAAGATCTTGATCTCAATTGTTCAGGTTGGCTTGATAAAAAGCTTAGGCTGGACGCTGGTGCTGGTGATGATTCAACCTGACCTTGAGGCAAAGATCTTGATCCCAATTGTTCAGATCGGCCTGAGAAGGAGCTAACGCCAGATGCAGGTGATGGTGTGCTCTCTGTTGTGTCTGAATAAGCTTCCCTGTAGAAATTATGGGAGTCACACCCAAACATTCAAGAAACTTTAAATCAATAAGGAATGCAATTAGAAGATATTCAGCCTACATTTATGCAATAGTTGTGAAGAAATAATAGGACCTAGTTATGACTAACAACAAATACACTACTATCATAAGTCGTAGTAGGAACCAAGCATATACTTGGACAGACACTGTAGACCAACCTCACACTAGATTTCGATATAAAGGACAAGAGGATTCATCCAGGCATTCTGTTATAGTCATGACACAGTTCATTTATTTAGTCAATATAATAAGCAAAGGACAACGCAAAATTTATCGACATTGAGGATTGCTTTGGAATAATATGGAATAATAATATCACTGGACTGTACTGCCTGTAGAAACTTGTGCTGGATCCTCGAAGTATATTGTTCTCACAAACAAACTTTTTCCCATTCGAAAATAGTTAGTGGAGCTTTAGACTCGGGATTTGGGAGGGGAACTAAAGCAGGAAGGGGAAAACTAGAGTTTGTGATGGGATTAGGAAAGAACTCAAGAATTAGGGTTCACGAAAATTGAAAAAGGATAAAATTTTGGGCTTCACACCAAGGTGAATCTTCACCTACTCTATGGGTTGCACACAAAGATTTAGATTTAGGGCTTCGTACACCCTGGAGAATCGCTCTCCTTAAGATAAACCAAAATTAGGGTTTCAATATTATCAATAGTTCAATGATCCAAAAACAAAATCATACAAGTGTATTTATAGCCAATGGTCATGTGCGCTACTCGTGTTCTTCTCCTAATCATAGAAGAATTCAAAAGAAATAATAAAAAACTAATAAAAAATGACTACTCCTACCCCTAATTAGTTACTTAGTCTTTCCTTCTCCTTGCATAGGTTTTCCAATAGCTTCTTAGATCTTCTAGTCCTCATCAATTTTTCTTTGGTTGGAGAAAACTCGTCCTCGAGTTCTAAAATGCGACATGATGAAAAATATCGAACATAAAAGTTAGACTGGATGTTGGTCATGGTTTCGATGACCATGACTGTAGAAAAATCCCCATTTTATATAAAATGTCCTGGTCAAAAAGACTTGAAATGGATCATACTCATATGGTGACGTCCGCATGAAAGGGTGAATTGATGATGACTTGTTGGACAAAGAAGCGACCACGTCTAACTGCAGTGGCATTGGATCGCATGTTGTTTCAGGCTCGAGTTTGGACATAGTGGAAACTCAGTGGCAAGTGCCACTAGATTGAAGTTTGAACTCAGCTCGAGCTTTAAAATTGATTCTGGCACTAACACCAACTCTCATCCCTCTAGATGTATCTCTAGTTCTGGATCGAGAACAGACTCAGAATCTAGCTCCTGATCTGACTTTTGCTCGGGTATAGCTGGCTCTGAATCTGATTTTGGCTTGGGCATGGCTGTCTCCAGATCTAATTTTAGCTCCGGCATAGACTGGACTAACTCCACCATGTACGATTTGAGCATACTAGCACAAGTGTTCATCACTTTCTCTGCTAATTTTTCTGCAGTGGGTAGAACATTTTTGTTATCTCTTTTCAAAGTATCCAGGAGTTCATAGAGAAGCTCAGAGGAGATATCGTCACTCTCCTCTATCACAAGAGTCATAATAGTCTCCATAGATAAAAGTACATTTCAAGAATGATCAAGCCTTATAGTCTTAAGGAAATGATGAAACGTCTAGAGAATCAAAGCAACACATTCAAGATCTAGCATAATAACACATAACTGGACTTTGGCAACAGTTTCAAGTATCGAAACTCTCTTTTAAAATAAACAACTAGACGTGTCATCCAATCCTTTGAAAGCTTTAACAATCAGTTGAAAGATCTCCTTCATAATGTCATCATCATATGGAGGCTCCAATGTTGTTGTCCTTGTAATTTCACTAATACAAGACGTCACAGTAATTCTTACATCCATATTTGAATGTCTCAAAAATTCTTTCACTATTAGGGCCTTCATTAAAGGCTGGAGACATTCAACATTCATTGTGATAGTGATTGTTCCACTTTTGACAAGAGACCATCACTTACATCAAGAATGGAGCTAAAGATCGTCCGCAAAAGAAAACGGGAAGTGAGGGATTTCCCAAACTCGAGGAGTCTGTCCTCTACATACTTTGACTTGTTTGTCATTTGTAGCACCATACAAGATCTTTGAGTTATTCGGTTCCCTCTTCGATTCAAAATCCACTAGAACACGTAGGAGAGTCTCTTACAAATCCAACATCTTGAAAACGGCTCGAACCGGTTTCAGAACGACTGAAAAATGGCCCAAAAACTAAATCTGTCTACTTGAAGGCTGAAGCGGGTCGGGTAGAACCTGTAGCGGGTCAGGTCGAACTGTAGTCAAAGCGGGTCGGATCTGAAGTGTGCGGGTCAGGTCAGATCTGAAGCTTGCTTGCGGGTCGGATTTGGACTCACTTGTGCTGGTGGGTCAGGCGAGGAAGTTGAAGTTGGCAAAGTCTGTCGGCGTCAGCACGTTAATTCGTTGTCGGAGTGACGACAACGAAGAATCGACGTACTGGTGGAGGCAGCAAGGTCAGTTGAGGGTTCGGATTGATGGTGAGGTCGGGTTCTAGTTGTTGTCGGCGCGAGCGAAAAGTTAGGGAGAGATCTGGGTGCTGAAGACGAAGCGGATCGAAGAGGAAGCCAAAGTTGGATATGAAGTCGAAGATGATGGTCGCAGGCGGCATTTTCTAGTCTCTTCAACGAGATTTGAGATTGATCTCATCGGCGCAGCGATCGTGCACGATTAGATCTCGATATCAAGATCATGCGTGATCAGATGTCGATCTCGAGAGTGTGCGGCTTGACGAGTTGATGGAGAGGCGAGGGAGGTAGTCGGCAACTGCGATTTTGGGGAAGAAGAGGAAGAAGAAGGAGAAGGATGGGGTGCGGCGCAAGGTTAGGGTTAGGGTTAGGGTTTTGGGTTTTCTGAAGAGAGGAAGACGATGAATAGTGTGTTTTGGGACTTTTTGGTGATTTTTGAGAAAATTTCAGGGGATTTTGATCAGTGATTTTTTTTTTTGTTGGGGTTTGTTGATCAAAGAAAAGACTACTGCTCTCTCAAGCTTTCCTTCTTTTATTCGAATAGATCTTCCAATAGCTACTTGGATGTGCAATGTCTGAGGAACACTGAAATAGCAAATCCCTTTCCTAACATGCAAACAATTGAGTTAATAATTTAAATATTTTCTACATGGATCTGTGCCATAAAGATATAAGCTTTGGGGGAAAGATATAAAACTCCTAAATTACCAATTAACAAGAAGTCTTATAGTGGGACTAAACTATCACTATGTGATCCACATGATGCAACTAGATATCATACGATGACTAATATCGTCATCCAGACACTTGAATACTTGAGTTATCTCTAATGTGTCCGACACTAGGACGCTTGAACACTCGAGCACCTTAAGGACACCTCAAGAAACTCCAAGGACATGTTAACAACATGTTACTCCAACATGTCAAGATAATAACATGGGACAAATGTCTTAGTTGTTGTTGTTGTTGTTGTTGTATGTCAAGATAATATCACCGTTTCACTTTGATATCAACACTTCAAATGAAAGAGATCAAATAATAACCATGTCACCTACAGATCCACATCAATTTCATCAAGCGGATTTATTGATTATTGTGATATTAAGAATATATACTCAATTGCATCTCCATGTCAGTTTTTTTTGGAAGGTCTCCCCGTTGGACACCTGACAACCATGAGCCATGTCCATGTAAAACTATGAGTAGTTTGCCTAAAATGCCGGTTAACCACTCATCTGAGTATTCTGTCAAGATGAATGCTTCTCAGAAAAAGAAAAAAAAGCAGACAAAAGGAGAAGAACAAATAAATCTGCAGACACTAGAGATATACAAGTACAAAGGCAGGAAATGTAAGATAAAAGCAATGAACAGAAAAATGTTCCTCTGAGGAGGAAAAGATTACCTTGTGCAGATGAGGGTACCTTTGCAAACAAACCATATCTTGCATGATGGATCAGCTTGCTTCTTCACAGCGATTGCAGTCTTTGACTTGGGTGCTTTCATTCTCCTGTGAATTAAAACTTTACAAGAATTGGCATCCGTCACTTGTTAAGAGTACAATTCGATAGCAGGACCCTTCATGCTTACTGTCTGATGTGACTATCAATAGCATCTGGGCAATATTTAAATCTCAGGTAGTACGAAGACAAGATGAGTAGTAATCAAACCATGAAATTGTGTAGTTACATTTTATGCAAGATCATCAACTTGACATTTCAATTTATCAAGTGCAAGCACATGCAGAAATCTTTGAATTTTGTGGGTACGAGAAGAAACCATAGGCAAACAAATGACTTTGAAGACATGAAAGTAGAAGGACTGGTGAAGTCGATCATTGTTAATTTAGTCATGATAGAGCTGAAATTGTTTCTCCTCATAATAGTCACTTTCACAAATGAAAATGCATCGTCATAACCTAAAGAAGCTGGGCTATCTCAAAAAATCCTTAATGAGACAACAACTATCCTTATGAGAAGAAAAATGAAGTTCACAAGTCTAATTGCAGATATTGATTTGATACTCTTACTTTGAAAAATGCTTGTCTGCTGCTGCCCCCATGATAAGCTTCGCAATCCCATGCAGAGCTATAAGCTCTACAAGTCCTTTTGCAGCATCATCTGCCTCAATCACTAGCTTCTCAGCTCGTACCTGAAAAAAAAATGGGGTTTAGTAAATTCGTGGGTTAAAATTAAAACACCACTAGCTTTTTTTTGTTCCTTTCTTTTAATTTCGTATCAAAAATTTTCATTTTTGTTTCTCCAAACACAGAAGAAGATAAGAATGAGCATTCAGGAAACCACCAGTTTCTGTTCAATAATGTTTCAAGAAAAAGGAAAAACAGAGGCTTAACAAGAAGAAGGAAAATGCACCTTTAGTTCTGAACACAAACTCATGTACTCATCTAAACTTTTGTGCATCTTCTCCCTCTCATGCTGTCTGTATTCTTTGACAGCCTGCTCTTTTACCTTGCTTGCAGGAAACTTGCTCCCCACTGGAATAAATTAAAAATAGACATACTTGAAATCTATATCTATTGTTAAAACAAACTAGAAAGGATATCAAATACTGCCTACGGGACATACTTTACATACATCTGTTTCAACATGATGTGCTTCTGTAAAAACAATGTATGACATGAAAGCAAACAGGTTCAACATAGATACACTTGCACCATAAAAAAGGGAAAAGTGGGCACACAACTGTGTGGGGTGTTCCCTTTTTTTGTTTTTTTGTTTTTTGTTTTTTTTTGTGTGTGTGTGTGTGTGTGTGTGTGTGTGTGTGTGTGTGTGTGTGTGTGTGTTGGGATGGGGGTGCGGGTGTTATTGTCCATGGATGGTGGGGATGGAGGTGATGGCGCAGAGGAACTTATTCTTTGCTGCAAGGCAAATGAGAAAAATCTAGTATCATTCTGAATGTACTGGAACTAGAATCTCTAACAACCAGAAGATTGTTTTTTCGGTTAACAAGCTTTTAGCAAAATTCCCTAGTTCACCATTTACTTCGTTTAATCAGTAACCCAATATCTCATAGAATCACATCTTGTTCATTTTTACCCATTTTGTATAATTGACATCCAATAAAACTTAAAAGTACTTTTTTTGGGATACACCTCTAAGTATACATTGAGGTGGGCGAAGTCAACTGCAATGAACCTAAAAGCTATTCATACATTTTGAAGTAGGCAGTTGACTGGTCTGTACTGCAGATCATGTTGGGATTTACTAAATTATGGAAGTCATATTGCTGAAATTTAAAGCCATAATGCACGTGTTGGGCTGAAATTTACAGCTATAATATCTTCCTCTTTCCGTATAACATGTTTCCCTGATTAGCTAAATTACAAACCCTGCTGATGATCTCTAGTTCCCATATCTTTTCTATAAAGACCTCTCTGAAGAGATTTAATGGCCAAACCTCGGCATCCCCTTTACAGTAGGTCTTCACCACTATTTGCAGTTATTAAAATCACCCAAGAAGAAGTGATGGGAAGAAGAGTTTTCACTGGGTTTCTACATGGCTGACTACCTCGAAAATCGCTTGACAAGAAGTACCAAAAGAAGAGGAGAGAAGAATTGTCTGATTTGTTCTGAATCCCAAGCAACTAGAATAGTTTTTTTTTCATTGGTCGTGGTTTGGGGTTAGTCTAAGCTGATATTGGATGACTAGGTTTTGCTGCAGGCATTTATAGGCTGGATTGAACCAGTATTTTTCCTCGAACTTTAACCAATCTACTAGAGTTGCATCTATATGTGAGAGTAAATAATTCTTTCTTGGGATCAATCATGTATTTCGAGAGTGGGACTGTGGAGGATGAGTGGGATTGAGTAGGATGTTGTTCATAGATTCAAAGTAGGATGGGTGAAAAGGACAAGTGGTTATGTGTGATTCTAGAATGCCCAGTTAGTGAAGGGAAAGATTTACAAGGCATCTATGTAACTAAGGATTTTGTGAGGCAGGATGTTGGACAATTAATAAAAATGTCCAAAAATGAGGTGTAGATGAAATTGAGATGGATGGGCGGCAATACAAAATCAGCACACCGTTGAGAGTTTTATTCCCTCAATGAGCGAGGGGTGGGGGTGGGGTGGGGGTGGGGTGAGAAGGTAAAGAATATAAATAGTCATAATTAAGAATAGAACGAGAGGGAATTGATTAAGATGCTCATCACAATAAAGATAATTAAGGATGAAATGAGTGGTTAAGCAAGAGGCTGAGGTATGTGGATAGAAGTGATAGGATCATAGTTGTTATGACAAATTCTGGCCATTTAGGGAGTCACACTTGAAGCCATGATATGAGTTGAGACCCAATCTGACCCAAGAGTTAAACCTTGATAGGTAAGTCTACTTTCATATTTGTATCCTTCACTTTATGCTAACTTTTCAATGCTGAACTATTTCAATTAGAACTGAACCCTTTCCGTCAATTTCTTACCATTTCAATCACATACATGAATCACTAACAAATATCCCTCTTCATGTTTGATGGAACCTAATGGATCCACATGGGCGACCTACATCAAATCATATAACTATGATCCATTAGTTATGACAAATCAGGCCCTTTTTGGAAGTCAACGTAAAAACATGATATGGGTGGCTGAGACTCAATCTAACTCAAAAGTTTAAGATTGAAAGGTTTACATCTAACTTCATACTTATGCCTTTCACTTTGCAGTATTTCCTTTGCAGTATTTCCAATGTAAAATTATTTCAATAACACATGAATCCATAAGCCTTAACAATAACTGTAGGAGCTCCCAGGACTCGAATGTTTCACTGATCAGGTGTGATCAGTCTCATCCATGTAAGAATTTGAAATTCCTCTTCCAACCCAGAACGATATACTAGGAAAATAGATTGAAATAGTAAAATTAGACAAAAACCTATTAATTTGACAGAATCAGGCCCATTATCAGAGCTGAAAGGGGAAGAATGATAAATATTCCCCGCCCACTCCACAAACAACGGCAATCACACACACACACACACACACACACAATAATAAAAAAGAAAAAAAAAATTGAAACCAAAACTATGAACTTGCATAACGAGGAGGGACCCGCCAAGCCATCATAGCTCCATCCCATCTCCTCTCTTTTCTCCCAAACCTCCAATTTTCCACAACATCCAGACCGCAAAGATACTGAAGTATCTGATGTGAGACGTGTACGGGGTGGAAGAAAAAGATAAAACAATTCAAAAAGATATTTCACCAACAAGAAGACCGTTGGCAGAGAAACTAGTTAAAACAGATAATATCAGTTGTGATTTTTTTGGGCATGCTTTTTGTAATCAATATCAGAGATTAAATTGCTAATTAGATATATGATTATGTAGGTAAACGAGTTCTATACGCAATAAAGAAGGCAAGTAATTCACAAAAGAGAAGCATACTCGCTCGCTCACTTTTGATGTAGAAAACATATCAGAATAGACAACAAGCTAGGTGATATATATCTAAACTTGTAATTAAAAAGTTGATGTAATAAGAAAAATATCTGAGATAATTATAAATTTGATCTTATCTTACTTGTTGATTGTTTGTTAATCTCTGAACTCACGCAGATGAGAACATATACAATCGACGAAAACATGATAGTTGAGGAGTCGAGGTGCTTATGCAGACGAGACCGAAGTTATTGGATGCGTGAAGAGAGAGAGGAATTTGGCAACGGAGATTTATTTGAGAGAAAGAAACTTGAAGGGAAGATAGAGAAACGGATAGAGATATATAACTCAATTAGAGCATTTCACAACTAATTGAATCTAATTAGAACATCCTACTACTAACAGAATTTAGGATCGAGAAATCCAATAATCAAACTCAATTTGAAAGTGAAGAAAAACTTTCATTGATTGTTCATTGAAAATTGAATACATGGGTATTTTATATAAGCTACAAAATTGTATCTCTCTCACACTTCAATTTGGACTTCAAAACAAACTCCTAAACAAAAACCTAAAAGAAAGTGAAAAAATACAAATATACAAAATAAGTAATTACTAATCCTACTACAACTCCAATACAAAGAGAAGAGAAATAAAAACTCTACTACTGCTAAGATTACAAAACTTCTTCATGAATAAAGTTTGTTTCTAAAATCAAATACCTATGGTTCTCTTCAGTCTCCTCTGGCATACCTTCCAAGCTTTTGAATTGGGTTTTGTCGGTGGCTTTAACGACTTCATGATGTTCACATCATTCTCCCTAGATTGGAAAGAACTCGACCCTGTTGAGTTTGAGGAAGACTCTCATACTACTTCACTATGTCAGGATAATCTTTTGCAGCTCACTTCAATCTATCCATATCATCTATTGGTGATTTTCCTTTCCATCATATCAAATACTTACGAGTCCCACCATCTTTGGTGGTGATATCATCCACAATTTTATCAATCTGGTCCACTGTATTCGCCAATATATTTGAAAATGGTGAAAGGAAAAGTCTCAGAAATACGCTCAATCAGTGTTCTAAATATCCCCGATATAACCCCGATATTGCGCCGATATTGCGTTTACGGCACCTAGCCATAATGATTTGGCACATCCAAACCGATATAGCGTTTTTCATCCAAAATTGCGGATAAATAGGCATGGACCCGATATATCGGCCACAATTTCGGCGATTTTGGACCCGATATAGCGTTTTACGCCCAATTTCTAGGTTAGGTATTTGGGTAATTCGAGTGACGTGGCAATGTGACATTTTTGAAGATTCTACACTTGGATAGTGATTATAGATTCATATGCTTAATGCAAGTTATCGAGTTAAGTATATCTTAAACATATAAGTATGATGTTTTATATAGATTTATATAATTTATGCATATATAGTCTTATTAAGATGCGATTTAAGACAAGAAGGTATGTATATTACAGTCCGATTTTGACATCCGATTTTTGAAAATATCCCCGATATATCCCCATCTCCGATAAATTTTTCCGGCCGATGTAGTCGCTGTGGCCGCCATTTAGAACACTGTGCTCAATGGATGACTTATCATCTAATGGGTTGCTAGGATTAAATCAGACCCTTGTAATCTACTAGATCTTCAATATTGAATATAGATCTGATACCAAAATCTTGAGGAAGATCAATAATATACGCATTGTCACTTAGCTTTTTTAAAATCTGAAATGGACCAGCACTACGAGCATGTAGTTTCTTAACAATTCCCAATGAAATCTATTCTGGACGAATCTGTACTATCATATAATCACCAATATTAAATATTTTAAGTCTTTTTTGTGTCGGCTCATAGCTTGTAGTTAGCGTTACTTTGAACAATTTTATCCATAATTTTCTTGTGTAAATCGTGTACATGTGATGCAAATGATGATGCAGAATCTAATGCTCTAATATGATCAGATATAGGACTAAGATTTATAGTCTGTCTAGGTCTAAAACCATAAACAATTTCATGTTGCGATATACCTATAGTCCTATTCACAGCTGTATTATATGCAAACTCTATAGTGGCTAGTTTAAGATCCCAACTTCCCGTATGTTCACTAACTAGCGTGTGTAAAAGGTTTCCTAGACTCCTATTGGCAACTTCGGTTTGAAAGCAGTGGAGAATTTCAATTTCATGCCTAACTGATGGGGAACCGAGCGAGAGTCTCTCCCTTGAGTTTCTCACCAAAGCACACAGGCTGCAAAACTTCAAAAGCAATTTTAATTCATTCTAAAACTAAAAATAACAATACCAGTCTTGACCTTAAATAGGCCTACATCAACAGAGATATCCCATGACAACCGATATGAGACTAAAAGAAACAACCAAATAAATAAATAAAAATTATAATAAAAGGAAAAAAAGAGTTAAAACGAACATTCTAATGTAGCTTGAATTCCCCAGCCTTAATCGAACCAAATTGGAAGAGGGCGACGCCTCCTGGTGTAGAATCGCAGTCCTGAAGAGATGTCCCCATCATTCCCCCGGGGTTGCAGAAAACTCGACTATGTCGAATGTGAACCTCCTCGGCTCTCATAATGCTCCAGACGATCAGGGTCCAGCCGTTAGAGTTCCTCTTGATTAATCCATGTATTATCAGAATCAGGTAGTTCTTTCCAACGAACCAAAAATCTGTGGTAACCACCATCTCTAGTAGAGGCAAACTGATCATCAATAATTTCATCAATTTGTTTTGCCATATGGGTGGGATGTATTTGGGAAGAGGAGGTAATAAGGGTCTCTCAGGAATTAGCTCATGAGAAGGCTTATCTAATAAAGGATTATCAGGAGAAAATTTTGGCCCTTTATAAGCAATCAGATCTTCAATATTAAAAGAGGGACTAATGCCAAAATCCGGTGGGAGATCTACTACATATGCATTTGAATTAATTTTCTTCAAAATTTTGAATGGTCCCGCACTACGTGCATGCAATTTCTTCACGGTACCAGGAGGATACCGTTTCGGTCGAATACGAACCATCACGTACTCTCCTACGTTAAACTCATGTGCTTTCCTGTGCAAATCTGCATAAGCTTTATAGTTTGCGTTATTTTTTTGAATTTAATTGCTGATCTTCTTAGAATATGCGATGCAAATGATGCAGCTGACTCAGACATCCTAATATGATGGGTGATATGAGAATTAAGTCTATAGGTTGCCTAGGTTGATAACCATGCACTACCTCAAATGAACTCATTCCTATGGTCCTATTGATAGAACTATTGTATGCAAACTCAGCAATAGGTAACACAAGATCCCATACTCTAAGATTTTCACCCACTAAATATCGTAGCAGATTACCAAGGCTTCTATTGATTACTTCAGTTTGTCCATCAGTTTGTGGGTGAAAGGCAGTAGAAAACTGAAGTTTAGTTCCCATTTTATGTCACAGGGTTTTTCAAAAATAACTCGTGAATTTAACATCCCTGTCTGAGACAATTGTTTTGAGTAACCCATGTAGCCTAACAACTTTATCAAAGTAGATTGTAGCAACCCGAGATGCATCTGATGCTTTGAAACATGACAAAAAGTGAGTCATCTTGAAAAACGGTTTACAACCACAAGTATGGAATCATGCTTTCTTACTGTTTTTGGTAAACAGCGCGAAATCCATACTGACATGTTGCCAAGGACAGTTTGAAACTGGTAGGGGAGTATAGAGACCGGTGTTTTGTTTTCGTTGCTTGGCGCGTTGACATGTACGACATTGACTAACAATTCTTGCAACATCTCTTTTTAAGCTCGGCCAATAAAAACGATGTTCTACAGCTTCAATTGTTTTATTTCGCCCAAAGTGACCAGCAAGTCCCCCAGCATGTAATTCCCATACCAGAAATTCTCTCAATGAGGTGCGAGGGATACACAACAGACGAGAGCGGAACAAATATCCGTCTTGTAAAAGAAAATCATCAATCTCATGAGTCAAACTATCCTTTAAGACAATGTATATATTTTCAAAATCAGGACATGAATCATAAATGTCTTTGATCTTCTCGAAACCAACCACTTCCGTACTCATGACAGAAAGCAAGGCGTGACAACGGCTAAGAGATCAGCAACCCTATTTTTCACCCGGACCTTATGCTTGAGGATGTAAGTGTAATCTTGAAGGAATTTTACCCACCTATCATGCTTCAAATTCAACTTCTTTTGAGAGTTGAGATATTTAAGGGCTTCATGGTCTGAATAAATGACGAATTCTTGCGGTAACAAGTAATGGCGCCAGTAATGCAGAGCTTGCACTACCGCATAGAACTCCTTATCGTAGGTGGAGTACCGTTGCCTAGCATCATTTAACTTTTCGCTAAAATAGGTAACAGGATGCTTTTCCTGACTCAAAACACCACCTATCCGAACACTTGAGGCATCACAAGTAATTTCAAAAACTTTCGTGAAATCTGGAAGCCTCATAACAGAAGCTTCCATCATTCTCTCTTTGATTTTCCGAAAAGCCTTAGCAGCAGCTTTAGTCCATTCGAATTCCTCCCTTTTCAAACAGTCGGTAATCGGGGCTATGATGGTACTAAAATTTAGAATAAAACGTCTGTAGAAAGTGGCTAACCCATGAAAACTTATCACTTCTCGAATATTGCGTGGTTCTGGCCATTCCACGATAGCTTTAATTTTATCAGGATCTGCGGAGATGCCTTGTGAAGAAACAACCACTCCTAAGAAAATAACTTGGTCTGTATATTTCTTAGGGTTAGCATATAAACTCTCTTTTCTCAAAACTACACAGACCTGCGTGAGGTGGTCCAAATGTTACTCCGTTGATTTGCTATAAATGAAGATGTCATCAAAATATACGACTACGAACTTTCCGATAAAGGGTCGCAATACTTGTGTCATCATTCTCATAAAAGTGCTTGGAGCATTCGATAAGCCAAAGGGCATGATCATCCACTCATACAGCCCATCATTCGTTTTAAAGGTTATTTTCCATTCATCTCCCGATCGAATTCAAATTTGGTGGTAATCACTCTTCAAATCTATTTTCGAAAAGATAGTAGCATCGGTCATTATGTCAAGCATATCATCTAACATGGGAATTGGAAAACAGTATTTTACCGTTATTTTATTGATAGCATGACTATCCACACATATACGCCATGTTCCATCTTTCTTTAGCTTTAACAGTGCGGGGACCGCGCAAGGGCTCAAACTCTCGCGTATGAACCCTCTGCTCAACAACTCTTCAACTTGCCTTTGTAATTCGGCATGTTCCATCGGGTTCATCCGATAGTGCGGCAAGTTGGGTAGAGTGGCTCCCGGAACTAGATCAATTGCATGTTGAATATTCCGCATCGGTGGCAGTTGATCAGGGAGATCGTTAGGAAACACATCAGCAAACTTCATAATAATAGGGGCCACTACAGGAAGAATCGTCTCATGAGATTCTTTCGCCACTTCCCAAGCAACTAAAATGATGACTTGTGCCCCACTAATCACTTCTTGTTCAATTCTTTAGGGCTGATTAAGTTGAGATTCTTCCCTTTTCTCGTATCCACTGGCTTTTTCTCTTATTTAGATCTGAGTTGACTTAGAATTAATTTGATCCGTTGCCCTTCATAGTTGAAAGTACAAGTGTTGGACTTTCCCCACAAAGTTGCATCCATATCAAATAACCAAGGCCGACCAAGAATCACATGTCCTGCATCCATAGTTATTACATGACACCAAATTTTATCCTTATAGGTGGCAAATTGCACAGATACAAGACATCGTTCGTTCACCTCTATCGATGTTGTGTTAATCCAGGTAATTTTGTACGGGTTAGGGTGAGGGACCATCTTCAACCCTATCTTTGAAATCAAACTGGATGACACAGCATTTATACAGCTTCCACTATCGACAATGATTTTACAATTTTTTTACCAATCTTTATCCATGTGTGGAAGATCGAGGTTCTTCGCCAGTCAACCATATTCTTAGGTTGAGCGAGAGTACATCGAACGACAGCAACATGCCTGATAGTACTAAGAACTTTCTCGTGTTCCAAGTCATTCTCAGAATCACTGCTCGCATTCCCTATGAATTCAATATCCTTGTGAGGTTCGTTTTGCACCTCATCTGATTTATCATCCAGAAAGAGGGTTCTGTATTTACTTGGGCAGAACTTTTCTACATGCCCATAACCTTGACATTTAAAGCATTGGGTGCGGGGGTTGGTTCGTGACACGCTCTCGACTGGGCCTTTACCCTTGAGATCTCCTGTTGGGGCCGAACTGTTAGGATTGGGTTTGAGTTGGAACTGTCCAGAGGTGGCTCTAGCGCCTTGGCTCTTGTAATCTGAACCTCGTTGATAGTAAGATCCTCGAAACGCATCTAAGTCCCGAACTATCTGATAGGCATGTTCTAAATCACTAACACCTCTTGCAAAGAGTTCTCTATGGAGATCATCACGAAAGCCAGACCTAAACCTAGAGAGGGTTACCGTTAGAGATTCATCGACAAACTCGTTGCACCGGATCAAAAACTCATCAAATTTCTCAATGTATTTAGTAGCGGAGCGAGTTCTTTGTGTCAGCCTACTCTATTTGTCAAACAGTTGATCCTGAAAAGTAATGGGAGGTACTTCTGGCTTAACTTGACCTTCATCTCATCCTAAATCCGGATCGGTTCTTGCCTCCTTAGTGCTATCAATCTTTCAACATTTGATCAATATTGTCTCGCCTGTCCTACCAGTTTTATTGCAGCAAAACAGACTCGCCGCTCTTGGGACATCTCGTACCACTTGAAATAACGCTCTAGACTCATTACCCAATCAAGGTAATATTGTGGGTCTAAGCGGCCATCAAAATTTGATACATCCACTTTGATTTTCTTCAAGTACCGTTCATTCTCATCGTATCGATTGTAATTCCTGCTTATTCTCTCCTCTCGACGATTATTAAGTTGATGCTCTTCATTATGAGCTCCATCTTGACGTTCCACTTCCAACCTATCCATTCTCTGACCTAAGGTGTTCATTTGGGCCTCAATTTCCTCAAGAGTTTTGAGAATTTCAAGAGTTATGTAATCTGATGGTGAGGTAATACCAGACGAAAAGCATTGGGATTCATGTCTGTATTGAGTTCTACAGGGTCGTAGACTTTACCACTATGAGTACGCATGCAAAGTTTTTTATTTATTATTATCTAAATATTGAATTTATGATTTTTTTATAATAATAAATGAAATCTATTATTTTCTATATGCCACTAACAAACTCTAATACAATCGTGTAGGATGATGCAGAAGATGCGGAGGATCAGCAACAAATTCAGTGAAGTAATGCGCACAATAAAGCGAATGAATTTACTAGCAAGCTCAATAGTTTAAAATAAAGACTGTGATGTAAAAAAAAAAGAATTTGCAATTTAGACCTCAATATTTTGTAAAATATTAATTCTATGTAACTGTCGATGTCCACTATGTATTAGCAGTACCTAAATTAATATTAAGATGTCGTAAATAAAAGATAAAGCAGATACACACGCTCACTATTTATGGATGACAGATAATTGACAAAAGTATGATGACAGAATTTAAAGTAGTACCCAAATTTCAGTGCAAGAAATTTATACCTGATAACTGGTTACCTGGATAATCGATGCAAAGCTCTGTGAACTCAATGGTGCTACTAAATCAGGACTGTAGCATGTGGATCAGTCAGTTTGAATTCAGATTTGATTCACCAACTCAAATTACCCACAACTAATTATGGCATCGCAATTAGGATTCAGAGTATGGCACCAAGATGGTCGGTGGTGTTTCCTATTTCAAATCAAGATGGATATCACCCCAAGTCGAGCCCGAATTCACCCAAATCTCAGCCTTGAGGTGATGACAGTGAACAGAGGGCGGCAGAGATCTCGCGGAGGCGGGGATCTAGATAACGACGAAATTGAAGACCCTTGACGACGAATTGGAGAGGAGGAAGAGATCTCACAGTGGTGGAGGATCTCGAAGCGGCGGGATCATGGTGGATTTCAAAGCTGGAGCCCGATGTTGATGATCTAATAGTCCTGTGCTGATGGACGAAGATGGGGGATCTCCGAGGATCGCCGCGCCGAGGAGATAGGCAAGGCTGGGGAAGATCCCAAATCACAGCCGATGACGAATTGAGTAGAGATCGAGGCGCTGTCGAGGCGCTATCGTGAGTTGAAGAGGTTCTGATCGCCGCTGCTGTCAATGAAGGGGGGAGATCTGACCTCGATGGTGGCGCTACTTGATGTGGCGCGACGCGGGGAAGGTGTTGGGTGGCGGTGATGAAGGAGGCGTCTTTGATCTGCTTGCTAGAGGCGTCTTTGAATGGAGGGGGGAAGATCTGACCTCGATGGTGGTGCGCTGGTTTGTGTGATGGAGGGAGATGGCGACATGCTCGTGGGCAGGGGAAAGAATTTTGTTTTATAATTGGATGAGGAAAAGAAAATAGGGGTTTAATTTTTTGGGAGAAAGAATTTTGTTGTGGATTTTTTTGGGAAGAATTCAGGATTTCAGTTCAAATACCAAGATGATGGGGAACCGAGTGGGATTCTCTCCCTAGAGTTTCTCATCCAAAGCACACAGGCTGCAAAGCTTCAAAAGCAATTTTAATTTATTTCAAAACTAAAAATAACAATACAAGTCTTGGCCTTAAATAGGTCTACATCAATAGAGATATCCCATGACAACCGATATGGGATTAAAAGAAACAACCAAATAAATAAATAAAAATTACAATAAAAGAAAAAAGGAGCTAAAACGAACATTCTATGTAGCTTGAATTCCCCAGCCCTAATCGAACCAAACTGGAAGAGTGTGACGACGCCTCCTGGTGTAGAATCGCAATTCTGGAGAGATGTCCCCATCACTAACACGTGCCAAAGTGTTTTCCAAAAATAACTCGTGAATTTCACATCTCTATCGGACACAATGGTCTTAGGCAAATCATGCAACTTGACAACACCATCAAAAATATCTTAGCAACTTTAGAAGCATCTGCAGTTCGAGAACAAGAAAGAAAATGAGCCATTTTGAAGAAATGGTCCACGACAACTAAAATAGAATCGTGTTTTCTCAAAATTTTAGTAAACCTAACATGAAATCCATACTCACATCTTACCAAAGACAATTCAGGACGGGGAGTGGAGTGTACAAACTAGTATTTTATTTTTATTGTTTAGCTAGTTGACAAATGTGACATCTACCCACATGTTTAGCAACATCGCGTTTCAAACTAGGCCAATAGAACCTATACTCGATAGCTTTTATGGTCTTCTCATTCCCAAAGTGTCCAGATAGACCCCGGCATGTAATTCCTAAACAAGCAATTCTCTAAGAGAGGTTCTTGAAATGTATAGCTTACAGCCTATAAACAAATATCCATCATGCAAAACAAATCCATCAACTTCTCGTGTCGTACTATTTTTCATTTCCGCATATATCTCGTGAAAATCAAGACAAGAGTAATAATCAGCTATCAATCTCTCAAAATCACTAACTACAGTTGACATCTTAGTCAAAATGAACATTCGGCGACTGAGAGCTTCGGCAGCTTTGTTTTCAACTCCCGCTTTGTGACGTAAGGTGGATGTGTAAAGAACTCAATCTAACGACCAACTCTAGTATTCAACTTTTTTGAGAGTATATGTATTTCAAAGTCTCATGGTCAGAAAAAGAACGAATTCTTGTGGCAGCAAATAATGTCGCCAATAAAGAAGTGCTTGAATTACCGCATAGAACACTTTATTATAGATAGAGTACTTTTGCTTAGCGTCATTCAATTTCTCACTAAATTAAGCAATTGGATGTCCTTGAGCTAAGACTCCACCTATACCTATGCCGGATGCGTCACACGCTACTTCAAAAATCTTTAAAAAAATCAGAGAGACGCATAACTAAGGCACCGACTATTCTTGCCTTAATCTCGACAAATGTTTTAGCAGCAGCGTTAGACCATGCAAACTCACCTTTTTTAGACAGTCTGTAATCAGGGCCATGACAGTGCTGAATCCTTTTATAAACCGTCGGTAGAAGATAGCAAGTCTGTGGAAACTTCTCACCTCACGGATGGTCTTTGGTGCCGGCCATCCTCAACAAGATCTGCAGAAACTCCATTCGAAGAAACAACAAAGCCTAAAAAGTGAACTTGTGTTATAAGAAAGACACACTTATTCGAGTTAGCATACAATTCTTCTTTTCTCAACATAGTACAAATTTGACGTAAATGATTTAAATGTTGATCACGAAAGTAGCTATAAATGAGGATATCATCAAAGTAAACTACAATAAATTTTCTCATAAAGGGTCGTAGTACTTGAGTCATCGCTCACATAAATGTACTCGGAGTGTTGGTTAACCCAAAAGGCATAACCATCTATTTATATAGTCCATCTTTCATCTTGAAAGTATCTTCCATTCATTTCCTGAACGAATGCGGATTTGGTGATAGCCACTTTTAACACCTATCTTAGAAAAGATTGTGGCACAAGATATCATATCCAGTATATCATCCAACCTCAGAATGAGAAAGTGGTAGTTGATTGTGATCTTTTTAATCGCTTTACTATTCATGCACATACGCCATGATCCATCTTTTTCGGCGTTAATAATGCGGGGACCGCATATAGGCTTATGCTTTCTTTAATAAAAACTTTGTTTACCAATTCATCGACTTGCCTCTTGAGCCCAGCATGCTCGGTTAGGTTCATTAGGCAATGTGGCAAGTTTGGTAGACTTGATCCGAGGATCGATAGCTTATTGAATGTCACACATTGGTGGTAATCCGACACGCATCGGCGGTAATCGATTCGGAAGGTTTTGGAGAAGACATCACTAAACTCTTCAATCATAGGGGGTGATTTTTGGAGGAATAGTACTATTCGGCGTTTTAACCACTTCTCTAACAATTAGGATCATGAACGGGGCACCGTTCTTGAGTTCTTGATCAAGTTCTGTTGCACTGATCAAATTAACTCCTTTAGACTTTTTTAGTGCATTGAGTTTAGACTTTTTAGCTATAGGTCAGTAGGGTGTCAATTTAATACTCTTATCTTCGTGCTTAAATCGACACATGTTCGATCGACAATGAATGATAACATTATTGTCGTAGAGTCATGGTCGTCCTAGTATGATTTGACTTACATTGTAACCACATCACACCAAATCTTTTCTTTATAAAAATCAAACACAATCGAGACAAGACATCGTTGTTTCACGTCTAGGGTCGTGGAGTTGATCCATGACACCTTATATGATAGGGATGAGATTCAACCTTCCATCCAACCTTCTCAATCATTTTGGATGATACTGTATTGACACAACTTCCACTATCCACTATTACTTTTTAATTCTTGTCTCCAATCTTAATGAATATGTGAAAGATAGCCGTTCTTCTCCAATCGTTCTTCTCTTGTGAGAACGCACACCAGACGACAGATATGTAATTTGAATGTGCGAATTGAATATAGTTAGATTCAGCATCAGAACTTTCTTGGTCATAATCGGAATCATCGTCTTCATTTATGTATGAGTGATATACAACTTCCTCATCATCAGATTGGGGAGCTTGTGTGGGAACTCCGTTAACAAAGGTGATTTTTATTTCGCTAGGACAGTTAGCGGCGATGTGATCGTAAACTTGACATCTATAACACTTAGTGAAGGCATTAAATTTGGAAGAAGTTTGCTCAGGGGGTTTGCTACGATCATCACTTCATTTTCCTTTGAAGTCGTTCTTTCGGGAGGAGGAATGGGTGCTAAACTTATTGAGCAGGGAAGAAGAGGAAGCCTTACTCACGCTCGATTTTGAATCGAAACTCCTAGTGTTGTAGTTAGGCCTAAGAGAATTTAGATCTTGAACTATGGTGTATGCTTTCTCTAATTCGGTGACTCCTCTAACTAACAGTTCGGTTCGCAAGTCTTCTCTAAGTCCGGCTCTAAACCTAGAAAGGATTTGAGCTCGTCCTTTCTTGCTGAAGGTACTGCATCTGATGAGATTTTGCAACGTACTTCTTTGCCGATTTATTGCCTTGACTGTATTAATGTCACTTATCTATAAGACGGTCACTAAATGATGGTGGCACATACTTACCTTCCAGCTCATCCTTCATCATATCTCATGTTTCAATCAGTCGTTAAAGTTGAGCGCGTATATTCTCTAAGTTGGTCCAGTACTGACTAGCTTGACCAGTCAGTTTCATGACAGCGAACTTAAATTTTCTAGGCACAGTGAGGTTGTACCATGTGAAGTACTTATCTAGCTGAACTGTCCAATCTAGAAAATTTTGTGAGTCATGACGTCCATCAAAGGTGGGAATATCGATCTTAATGTTCTTCAGAAATTAATCATCGGGATTAAATGGGTTAACAATGTTATCAAGACGGTTGTTTCACGATGAGGATGAATTCTCTCCAGCAGTGGAGGACTCCCGATAAAATATTTCTTTTACTTGCACTTTAGTTTCGTATAGATCAGCTCGAGTCTGAGCCATATCATGGGTCAATGTTTCAAGTTTAGCCATAAGATAAGCTAGGGTATATTAGGAATCCATGAAATCGGTATTGGGTTCACTAACTTCTTCACGCAAGTATGGGCCACTACAGGTTGGCATGCAATGTATGAGTTCTAATATAAATGCAATATCTATACTAATTTTTTTGAACTTTGAATTTTGTTTGGTTTTCGAAAAATCTATTTTTTCTAAAATTGTCGGGTCACTTAAACCCCAATTTTACCAGTTCCATTAACTAGGTCGGCGTAACTCAAGGTGAGGGTTTTCCGCACTTGGTATTCTTTAATTACAAAATCACGTTGAGTACCCTTTCTTCGTTAGACACCAATCGTACGGAGTTTCAGGACAAAACATACTTTTCAAGGTTTCCTAATTTACACTATTTTTTTATTTTGAATAAAATCTAACTAGAAGTAAGAAAAATAAATAGACGTGACTAATATGCAAATCCTACCTAACTGTGCTCTGATATCAAGATGATGTGAAACGTGTACAGGGTAGAAGCAAAAGATAAAACAATTCAAAGAGACGTTTACCGACAAGAAAATTGTCGGTAGAAAAACTAGTTATAACAGATTATATCAGTTGTGATTTTTTTGGCATGCTTTGTGTAATCAATATCAGAAATTAAATTGTTAATTAAATCTATAATTATACAAGTAAACGAGTTCTATAAGCAATAAAAAGGCAAATGATCACAAAGGAGAAACATACTCGCTCGCTCACTTTTGATGTAGATAGCAGATTAGAATAAGTAACAGACTAGATGATGTATATCTAAATTTGTAATTAAGAAGTTAATGTAATAAAAAATACATAAGATGATTGTAAATGTAATCTTAGCTTGCTTGTTGATTGTTGGTTGATTTCTAAACTGACGCAGATGAGAACATGTCAGTTGACGAAAACAGGATCGTCAAAAAGTCGAGGTGTAGACGAGGCCGAAGTTACTGAATACGTGACGAGGGAGAAGGATTTGACGACAGAGATTTATTTGAGAGGAAGAAACTTGAAGGGGAGATAGAGAGAGGGGATAGAGATAAATAAATCAATTAGAGTATCCCACTATTAATTGAATCTGATTAAGGCATCCCACCACTAACAGAATTTAGGATCGAGAAATCCAATAATTAAACTCAATTTGAGAGTGAAAAAACTTTCATTAATTGTTCATTGAAAATTTGAATACATGAAGTTTTTATATATAAGCTACAAAATTGTATCTCTCTCCTACTTCAACTTGGACATCAAAACTAACTCATAAAGGAAATAAATAACCTAAAAAAAGAAAAAAAACAAAATAAGCAACTACTAATCCTACTACAACTCAATACATAGAGAAGAGAAAATAAAAACTCTATTACTACTAGGATTACAAAACTTCTTTATGAACAAAATTTGCTTCAAAATCAAATAGTCACTGTTTTCTTCAGTCTCCTACGGTATACCTTTTAAGCTTTTGAATTGGGCTTTCGTGGCTTTAACGACTTCATGATGTCCGCATTAGTATCACTTTGAAGATCCAACTGAAAGAAAGATGATTTGGTCAAGGGTAGTCAAATCTGCTCAAGTGGTGCTAGAAACTGATGAAGGTTAACCGAATTTGACCTGGGGTTGCCAGATTTGCTAAGGTTGGCCAGATTTGTCTGGTAGTTGTAAGTTCAATCCAAGGGTTGCCAGGATATGCTTCTAATCTATCTGGAGCTCTTCAAATCTGACTTGCATTTTCTGGATCCAGCAAGTTGCAAGCTATTAAAATCTGATTTGCATTTGCTGGATTCACTTTTTCATTTTATTTTGCAATCCAACAAGCAAGGACCTTAGGTGGCTAGATCCACCTTGCTTCTTGGATGCGAGAAGGGTGGATGTTGATCCCAAGGATTTTGTGGTGTTGACTGCCAAGTGTAATTTCCAGAAACGTTCCGGTGATGGTCTTCTTTCTTTTGGTTCAGATCTGATCTCAGGTGGTCTATTCTTGCTATGTGTCAGCCAAATTTGGCATTGATGTTCTTAGTTTCTTTAAAGCCTAGATCCACCGAGTAATGTACAATCGTGTGTTCTCATGCCATTCTAAAACACACCTGGCTCAATGAGCTGATTATGGTGTTCTGTTTCTTGCTATTTGTATGGGTCAATAAATTATAGCATATGTGAAGTGTTGACTTGAAGAAAGGATCCAGCTGGAGATTGATAATTACTGGTTATAAGGAGGAGAAATGAGAAAAATTGATTCCGCCAATATGGTGGTTGAATATCCTAGACATTCTTTGATGTAGGAAGGTGGAGCCACGAATCAAGGCTCAACCAGGGACCAGACTCAGGTCTCGGTCGACCACCTGTCAACCGAGAAAAGGAGCTGAAGATAGCGGTCGACCGCCCGACAAAAGGGAACACACGAAGAAAAAACAGAAGGCATCGGCCGACCGCCCGGTCGACTGACCAGCAGAAGAAGACCAGGTTCCAGTCTTCTAGTCGACCGCTCAGTCGACCGCTCATGTTGAGCAGAGCCAGCGATCAACCGCCCGGTCGACCGCCAGATGAGAAACAGTCCAATTCTGAATTAATTTAGGATTTTATTTTTTGTTTTCAAATTAGACTCCAATTGATTTTTCTGTTTCTTTATTTGAATTTAGATTCCTAGATAGATTATGACTCTTTTAAATCTTTTATTTTCTTTTAGGAATAGATTATAGTTTCTTAGTAAGAGTAATACTCTTTTGTAAGCCAATAAATAGGCTCTTGTATCCTTTATTTTTTAATCATCCCAATTTTCAATCAATATATTTTGAATTTCCCTCATATTTGCTCGTAGATTTGAGTTGTTCTCTTTGGCTCGTGAATTCGGGTCGTTTTGCTCGTGAATTCGAGTAGTTATCCCTACTTGAAAGTTTCTTCAAGGTTCGTCAGCGCTAGGACGAGACCTAACCTGCATCGTTCGTCTTTATCGCTTTCCGTCCTGCGTCAATTGATATCAGAGCTTCAGTAAACGCTCCGACGATGGCTAGAGACGACGATGAGCAGTCCCACCCTTCCACAAGAATGGGCAATATCAAAGGGAGGATATGTGCTATCAACTCAACCTTGGATGGAGTAGTCCAAAAGTTCAATAGATTGTCCCTCAAGCTTGATGATCAAGGCCTAGCTGATGATACGTACTAAAGTGGGTGCGAGCGTTCATCGAACACTTTTCCTCTACCACCTCCACTACGCACATGTAATCCTAATCCACAACGACCACCACAGCAATTTCCCTCCAACGACCACCACCATGACAACCACCACAATGGCCACTTCCAATACAAGCACATCCATCACAACAACCACTTCCATCACAACCACATCCTCATTAACCTCCACCAAATCAGCAACCTCTAATACCACCACCGTCTCAGCAAGAGAAGCCAAAATTCATATCCATGTGCACTCAAAGCGGGTTCTTGGTGAACCCAAAGGAAGTAAAGCAAGACATTACTTTAGAAGAAGTTTCTACAGCCAATGAAATTTCCGAGGTCGACACATCATTGGAAGATTGCAAAGGAGTTAGGCCTTATGAGCTTCTTGAAGTATTACCATACATGAAAGATAATCATCATGGCATAGTTATTCTTCTAATTTCGAAAATCCTTTCATGCATAACAAGTTTGTTCAAGAATACAACGTTCAACGTTTCCTGGACTAGAACTTGAGCACGGTTCTTTTGAAGAGAGAGGGACTAATGTAGGAAGACGGAGCCACGAATCAAGGCTCAACCAGGAACCAGACTCAGGTCTCGGTCAACCGCCTAGTCAACCGGGCGACCGCCCAGTCGACCGAGAAAAGGAGCTGAAGATAGCGGTCGACTTCCCGACAACAGAGAACATGAAGAAAAATAGAAGGCGACTGACCAGCAGAAGAACACCAGGTGTCAGTCTCCTGGTTGGCCGCCCGGTCGGCCGACCAGCAGAAGATCGGGTGCCAGTCTCCCGGTCGATCGGTCATGCTAAGCAGAGCAAGCGGTTGACTGTCCAGTCGAGAAACAATCCAACTCTGAATTAATTTAGAATTTTTTATTTTTGGTTTTCAAATTATACTCTAATTGATTTTCTGTTTCTTTATTTTGAATTTAGATTACCTAGATAGATTAGGACTCTTTTAAATATTTTGTTTTTTTAGAAATAAATTATAGTTTCCTATTAGGAGTAGTACTCTTTTGTAAGCCTATAAATAGGCTCTTGTATCCTTTATTTTGTAATCATCTTTATCCAATTTTCAATTAATATATTTTGAGTTTTTCTCATACTCAGTGGCGTAGCCAGGATTTCAAAGTTGGGGGGCATAAAATAACATGCAATAATATCAAAATTGTAAGGATATTTAATACTAAATAATAATGATTTTTTCTAAAATACTAGGAGAAAGGGAGGGGTCTCAAACTTGAAATCTCTCAACCAATATTCTATTGCATAAAAGTGATTGTTACAGTATGAAACTGCACATCCAACTCCAAAAGTATAACTTGCAAATCAAACTCCTTACATATTAAAGAAAACAAATTCAATCACCTAAAACAAAAGTGAAATAAACTAACGATAATACCTTACAAACTGCCTCGACGCTTTGACATATTTTGAAACCGTTCCATGATTACATCATTACTAATAGTATCAAATACATCAGATTCGATATATGTTACCAAACAATCATTCGTCCACTGATCTCCCATGCGGTTGCGCAGTTTAGATTTCACAATATTCATAGCAGAAAATACTCTCTCAACATTTGCAGTTGCCACAGGTAAAATCAATGCAAACTTCACAAGTTTATAGACAAAATGATATATCACATCTTTTTTCATCTCCACCATCTTCAGTGCAAAACCTGCAATCCCTTTTAGTTGCAAAAATTCACTTTTTGATCGCATATCATGAATGAATGTATCAAGTTGATCATCAAGAGACATGATCTCAGTTGTTGAGAAATCATTAGGATAAAACTCAGCAAGACGAAGTAACTTCTCCTTATTAAATGCAGCAAAAGAATTACTAGGATTTAAGCATGCTACACAAAGAAGTAACTCAGTGTTCGCCTCAGTAAAGCGATTGTTTAGCTCTTGAACCTGCAAATCTATAACTGCATAAAATAAGTCACACCGATAATGATACATGTTGGTAAAGTTCTGAGCATTGCGGCGTGATCTCCCTGTGGGTATAAACATATCTCCATGTTAGGGACCTCGATATCATGTTTGACAAAGAATGAAGAAACAAGCTCAAGGAAAGAATCCCATCCATCATCTCTCATTTGTTGAAATCGTTGTTTGGCTATTTTAACAAGATCCATGGCGTTCACAATATCTTGATCTTTTCTTTAAAGCGTCAAAGACAACTCATTGGTGATCCCCAACACAATTTTCATCAAATGAATAGAAAATACAAACTCAAAAGTTCGCATCATTTGTAGAATCAACACAGCTTCTCCTCTCTTTTCAGCGCATGATGTTTTCTCTATACTCTCAAGAGCTACAATCACAGGAGTGTATAAAACAATCAAGTTTAACATTGCATAATAATGAGAGCTCCAACGCGTATCACCAGCACGTTTAAGCCCCATTTCCTGGTTCAAATCTCTCCCAGTACTGAGTTCACCACTTTCAAGTCCTTTCAGAATCTCATTAGCTTGTGCTTCCCGGAGAATGTCACGACGTTTGGCAGAAGCCCCAACAATATTGCAAATATTTGCAACAACTGTAAACACCACATCCATCTTAGAATTATTTTTAGCAACAACTACTAATGCCAACTGAAGCTGATGTGCAAAACAATGAACATAAAAGGCAGATTTGTTTTCATTCAAGATAAGAGCTCTGAGTCCATTGAATTGACCCCTCATGTTACTTGACCCATCATAGCCTTGTCCTCGTAATTTTGAGATGCTTAATCCATGTGTAGCAAACATAGCATCAATTGCTTGCTTCAAGGTTGTGGCACTAGTGTCATAAACATGTAAGATTTCCAGAAAACGCTCAATCACATGGCCTTTTTTATCCACATAACGTAGGGTCTGTTTGGTTGTCGTAACTGGCCGTAATTCGTAGTTGTAATTGGTAAAGTCTTTTACAATTGTAAATGAGTTACATATATATAAATTTTACGGTGTTTGGTTGGTAATATAAAATTGTAAAGTAGGAAAGTGTATTGTACTTTATGGTGTTTGGTTGTCGTAATGTATAAGTCGTAAGTGAAAAAGTTGACCACAAAATTAACTATTTGGTGATTTTTAAAAGTTTTAATACTGCAAATAAATATTAAAAAAGTTAAATATTAAAAAAATTTAATATTAATATAAAAAAATATTACAAATTTGTATGACCACAAAATTAACTGTAATTGGGCTGTAAGTGAGTGGTAACTGGGTTGCAAGTGAGTGTTAATTGAGTTACGTAAGTCTTGTACGAATTACGGTCCAAACAAACGTCGTAGTTGTAACTGGGTAGTAAGTCATTTACGAATTACGGAGTTTTACGCGAAACAAACGGCCCCCTAATACAACTGCCATCTGCTCCTTTGTTGATACATCTCAGGATTCATCAACCAAAATGGTAAAATATTCATTCTTTATGTCATTTACAATAGCATTTCTGGTCTCTGTTGCAGCCGCACACACAATATCCTTCTGAATATCAGGAGATATCATCTTCTGATTCTCTGGAGCATTTTGCAAAACAACTTTTTCTATCTCCTCACAGTTCTTTGCAAGAACTTGCAAAAGTTCTAAAAAATTACCTCGGTTTCTAGAATTGCAAGATTCATCATGTCCACGAAAAGCTAATCCTTGCCGCAAAAGATACCGAATAGAATCGATCGAGGCATTCAACCGAGTCCGATATTGAACTCGAGCAAGTTGTGAAGTCTTTAAGATTACACTATCAATGTGTTGATCTTGTCGTAGCAAGTTCTCACACTTCTCCACTGCTAGATTGTGAGAACTGTTAGGGCCTCCAACATGAGCTTTCAATTTCGCTGTTGCATGAACCCAGTTTCTGAATCCTTTAACAATAAATGCATCTCCACCATATTGCTCATGTTGACCTTTGAAAAGATAGCAACATAAACAAAATGCTGCATCTTTTTCGACACTATACTCTAACCAATTCGGATACATGTCAAACCATTTTGGATTGAATCGACGGTATTTATTGTTAAATAAAGTTTGAGGGTAGTCATCTTTACCCATACAAGGCTGACAAGGACCTTTCTGTAAATATGCTCTTCTTTTCCTATCTTGCTCTTTAGGAGAAGTGCCTTTATCATATATTACTTTTCTTAATCCAGGATCCGCTGAAAGTTCTTCTAAATTAGTCTCAATGCGTCTCCGTTTTAACGAAGGTTCAGATTCTTTGTCAATTGTTGAAGTGTTTGGGCACTGGGCGCAAGTTGATTAACACTTTCTCCTGTACTTGAACTTTCATTTGGTTTTAATTTTCTTATAAGAAATTTGTCCATTCCTACAAACATTCATATGTGTTCTCAATTTCATGGTTGTTATCTTATAATCCAAACATAAGCATGATGAAAATATGAAATTTACTATTGATAATCAATTCAATAACTTCAAGAAATAAAAAACACTTCAATTAGAAGCATGATACTTACTGTAAACTGTGTCTATGAATGGTAAACTCTTCTCCGCCTCCTAAAAGGAGATCCCTCTGCAAATAAAGTATGCAATGCAACATCAGTTTTCAATTGCGCAGACATTTCCAAAGAGTAGTCGACTACTATTGGGTATTAGTCGACTAGGTCAAGATAAGCTCAAGTGACAGGTTTCTGGATAACTGAACCAAGTCGACTACAACTTCTTTATAAGTCGACTAGTCCAGTGATGAGTCGACTAGGGGAAATGGGTTAGTCGACTACAAGGGTCTATTAGTCGACTATATATTCTGTCAAGTCGACTAATGGACAAACAGAGAGTTGGTATCAAGTGAGACACAGGATTAGTCGACTATGGCTTTCATCAAGTCAACTACATAACGTATTAGTCGACTAACAGGGACTATAAGTCGACTATATATCTATGACTTCCATGGCTGACAGCGGCGGAGTTTATAATTTTTTTATTGATGTAATTAAATGGCATCTAAGAGTTGAAGTTGATGAAGCATCTGAAGGAGGTGATTGCGATGATGGAGCTTGCGCAGCCGGCGGTGAGAGCGAGGGCGGTGACGGTGAGAGGGGGCGAGCCGAGGGCGATGATTGGAAGTATTTTTTTTTACTTGATTGAAAATTTGGAAGTGTTTTGAGAAGACTAGAAGTCCAAGGATCTGAAACAAGATCTCCCCAAATTCCCTTGATAATCAAGAATCAGACTTAGATCTCAAAAAGCATAAAAAGAACAAATTGAGAGAATGGAAATTTTTACCTTAATTGGAGATTTGGGGGAAGAACTTCGAGTCTTCGACCAGTGCAAAAGCCACGAGCGAGATCAGAAACCCTAGCCCTGGAGCCTGGATTTCAATTTTCAAGCGAGAACGAGCGGCGAGACTGGAGCCTGGATTTCAATTTTCAAGCGAGAACGAGCGGCGAGAGCAAAAAATAGGAGAGGTTGTTAGGCTTCAGCTCTCAGCCTCTTCCAAGTTATTTATTAGCTAGGTTAATAATAGTAGGGGGTTTTTTTCTTGCGGGCCCGGGGGGCACGTGCCACCCTGTGCCACCCCCTGGCTCCGCCACTGCTCATACTTGCTCGTGGATTCGAGTTGTTCTCTTTGGCTCGTGTATTCGGATCGTTTTGCTCGTGAATTCGGGTAGTTATCCCTACCTGAAGGTTTCTCCAGAGTTTGTCAGTGCTAGGACGAGACCTAACCCGCATCGTTCATCTTCATCGCTTCCCCGTCCTGCGTCATTCTTAGTAGAGCTTGAGGTGCCATCCATTTCCATGTGACTATCTTAGCACATGGGGGTCAAACTGCTCGAAGTCGCAAGTTTATCTGATAATGCAACAAAGGAGCACTGTATTGAGTTAGATTGGTCAATTGTAGTGAATTGATCTTTTAGGCATCGAAAATGGTTGAGGCCTAGAATTTATTTGGTCATGGGATACATTGTAGCTATACTTCTCTTTATAATTGATGGGTTAAGCTCCCCAACAAGCAAGCATGCTTCAGCAATGTGTTTTTCGGCGACCAGTCAATCACTTGTTTTTGTTGTTGTTATCTGTAGGATCTGTAATTGTATTAGACCTATTTTGCCTCTTTCTTTCTCGAGAGGGTTTGGCAGTTTGTGACATTTCGCATCTCCTTGTCATTCTCCATTTTAAAGTGTTGCTTGAATTTCTTTCTAATGAAATGTGGTGGGAGCTTAAATAAATAAAATCATGGGGATTCATTGATTTCTACATCTTGATCTAAAATCGGACTCTTTGAATAATTTGGTTTGGAAATATGGGATTTTCATGGGCATACATCCGCTCAAATCACATCCTAATTATCCAGCATAACCTAAAATACAAATTCATGGGCAGCAACAATTTTACCCAATAACAATTAAAACATGAATCAAAATCAAGATTGAAAGAGAAGAGGATGCATACTCATAGGAATCATTTGGGCAGGGATGTGAACGTGGGTGATCACAAACTTCTTCTTGTCTCTGATAGTGTTTTGAAGGAGCCACAGAAGAGCAGGCTTCCCTTCCTTCAGCTCCTTCTTCACTGCTAAATAAACCTTCTCCACTTCTTCTTCATTTTGCACTTGTCTGATCACTGGCTCTTCTTCAATCTCTCTTGCGCTGCTGCTGCTGCTGCTTACTCTGCTGCTGATTGAATGGGCACTCCTGCTCCTCTCCATCTTGGGCTCTTTTTGGGTGAGAGTTTTACAGATTACAAGAGAACAAGATAGGTCAGGGGGCACCGACTGATTGGTTTCAACTCATGGTGGACCTTTTGCTTCTTCATTTGGTTTTAAGCTTTGCTCCTACCTCTATAATTATTTGATGATTAAAAAAAAAAAAGTCTTCGTCGTTTGGACTTTTGTGGAAGCAACCCCGTACCAGCGACAGCTAAGTGGACCTCCGAGGTGGCTGACGAGAGCGGATATTTCCACCTTAAAAAGTGAGATGTTGAAGGCGCCCCCAAAATTGGTGAATGCATCCCGATTTTTTTAAAAAATGTCAAAATATTCTCTCTGGTGACCCCTCGGCCTCTGCTCCTCCCTCACCGGCGACTACCTCCCTCCGCCTCCCCTTCCCCGCCCCCTTCCCCCAACCCTCCCCCCGAACCCCTCGCCCACCCCCCAGATCTGATATGTTCGGATCGGGAGCGGATATTTTCACCCAAGAATGGCGAGGAGCCCCAAAAATTATTACAAGTGTGCCATTAATTTTTTCACAATTTCACCTTGATTAAAAGTCTAAAATGACTCTTTCTTCTTCCCTCTCTTCCTCTTCCTCCCGGCCTCCCCCCTCCTCCCACTCCTCTCCACCCCCGATCTCCCCCTCCCCCTCCTCCCCTGATCCCCCCTCCATCCTCCCCTCCGCCATTTGTTTCGGTCGAAACAGATGGCGGAGGGGAGGTTAGAGGGGGGATCGGGGGAGGAGAGGAGGTGGAGGAGGAGAGGGAGGGGGGTAAGGGGTAGGGGGTCGGATGGGAGGGGCAGAGCAGTGAGGTGAGTAGGAGGTCGCCGGGGGTGGGGGAACGAGAGGTTCGTCGGGGAGGAGGGTCGCTGGGTGCGGGGAGGAGGGAGAGGGGTACTTTCATCAATTTGGGGAGGGCATTTGGGAAGAAATAGGGTGCCTTCATCAATTTGAGGGGTGAGTTCAACATTGGGGTGCCTTCGTCCTTCTTGGGGTGGAAATATTCGTTTAACATTAGGGTGACTTCATTCTTTGGGGTGGAAATATTCTTTCCCGTTTGCCGTGGCTCACGTGTGCCTAAACTGAAAGTCTCATTCAACGAAATTAGAGAAATTATTTTCAGATGATGGATAACAACTTTCGGGTCTGGGTTTCCAATGAATGGGACCCGTTTCCCTTTTCTTTTCTTTTCTTTTCTTTCTTTTTTTTTTTTTTGCTTTTTTTTAGAAAATGGTTGGTTTGTCCACTGTTGAGAAAAAAGTCATTCGAGATAAACTTTTAGAAATACCCTTATATGCTTGGCAACACGAGTTGATGTAATCCGAACATATAATTTCAGCAATTGATTTTGTGATAAATTACTAAAAACCTCCTGTATTATTAGTATTTCACCAATGACTTCTTAGATCTATAAACATTAGTAAACAATCACATGTTGCATTAAATTTAATATAAAATGTCATTGTATTATTATAAAATTTTGATAGTAAATCTTCTTGCTTTATTGGATGTATTAGAAGACACACATGTACTTTTTAAGTTCTACCTAAAACCCTTGTTGTTTTAGTGGAAAAAAAAAACTATTTGCAATGTTAATATATGTATTTTATGTTGAACTCAACAGAACATGAAAGATTATTGCTTATGATATGGAACATGGGGTTTTTATGAATGTTGATACTGTAACGGAAAATTCTACAATTTTCTCCACTCCCTAGTGATTGACACAATTTTTTGTCATGATCTTTTGTAATATGGATTTGATTGGATTTACACTAATTGATGAGCTATAACTTTTTCCTCCATCGCTGAGAGCTCGGTGGAAATCGGTTGTGAGGAGTCTTATGTTCAAGTCTGACTAAGACTTAATAGTAAAAAAAAAAAAAAAGAAATCTTTCCCTTGAATCAAATCCAAACAAATATTCAAAAAAAAAGACAAAGATCAATATGTTAATCCACTCAAATTCCCCTCATAACGGAGTGGAAATACATATAAATTATACTCAAGATGTCTAGAGAGGTTGATCCTTACTAAACATTTGTCCTTAAACGTGGCTTAAATTCTCTTGTATATAATGTTTCTATTAATCATACCAGATTCTAACACGTGCAATGCACGTCATGCCGACAAAATGGACAACATTATGTTTTTTTGGTAACTTTTATCAAATTTCTTTTATATTTGATAGTTTGTATTGGCAAAGAGGTGGCTTAATGCTTTTCTTTTGGTTCAACACTGTGGGCCTCGAGGTCAATATTGAGAAATAATACATCAGCAATTAAATAAATATGTTAAATTGAGAAAGTTATGATGCAAGTAATTATGCTTCTCTTGAAATAATCAAATTTGAAGCTGAAGAGTCTCACAAAGAGTCATTTAAAAAAATTAAAATACAAAATAGAGAGAGCTCACACAGTCTCGTTTATTACTAAGGACCATATGCAACTCAATATGAACGTATAAACATGATGACTTTGTTGTTAGAGGTACTAACAAATCAGATATTCATCTAAAATATTGTGGTTATTGAGGATTTTCAGCGGAACATCTATAGAAAAACTTAATTAGGAAAATCCTCAATTACAATTTTTTCTTCACTTGGGCCTCATTTTTTTTTTACAGGCGCTAAATTGTAAACACGTGTCTGATTGATTGGTGGTTTAATAAAAAAATACAAAAAACTAAAATACCTTCATTTTAACTTTTAATCACGACCATAACTGCAAGTGAAACCATTCCGCAGCTGCGCCTTTGTGAAAACTGCAACTACGACTGCGATTGCAACTTTAGGACTGCGACTTTGTAAGAATTTTGTGAGAAATGTAACATAAATTTTTTGAGAACTGCGACTTTGTGAGAACTTCGACTGCAACTGTAACTTCAGAACTGCGAGTCGCGATCCTCATATAAAGGACTGCGATCATGAGTCGCAATCTTTAAATAAAGACCTCATTTTCATGTTACACTTTATTTTTTTAGAACACCTGTGAGGACTGCGATCATGACCAATTAATTGAAAAAAAAAAACTTCAAGACTAGTTTTTTGTATAATATAATATTAGAAATTTAAGGCTATATGACACTCTTTTTAATGAAAAAAGAAAAAACAAAAAGCTTGGCATAAGAAAAGATAAAGAAGAAAAATGAAAATTTTAGCTAGGTTCACGGCTTTTTGCATGTTAATTTCCATTTCCAATTTGTGCATATTGTAGAATGATAATAATTTTAGCATTTATTTATGGAGAAGTCACTAAATGTCAAAATGAGTCATAAGCGGGTTTAATAGTAGAAAGTATTGTCTCATTAAAAAAAAATAGAATGGACCTGACTTTGACATTTCAGAAGTGACAACTATTAGTCTATTAGGGGCACACTGATTCTATTTTAATCGGGTCCGGGTTATTTGTATGCGAAACCAAACCCGAGCCAGACGCAGGCAAACAAAATCTATTGTTGTGGAGTAAAAAACTTCTAATGATTACTTAAAGTTCAGTCACAATCAAATTAAAATTACGTAAGCCAAATGCGTTAGACGCAGAAGTACTTGTCAACCATGACAGAAGTTAATAAACTAATGATTCACGGTCAAACAAGATACTGTTAGCCGTGTGTCGTTACCTTGTACGCAACTTATCATTCATGGTAGGTTTTTTTTTAACTTTTTGGAGGTAGCGGCAGCAGAAAAAAAGGAACAGTTGAAGGCTATTGCTTGTTGACATGCCTATAATGGTTATCGTCATGAATACTTGGATACGTCAGGTAGAGGCTGCATGTTTGATAGTCTGTCGACAGTCATTGTATAGTTGTCGACAATTGTGGCTCAGTCCGTCGACAAGCGAGCTCAGGCTGTTGACAAGTGTTGGGAATATGAAGAATGTATGTGAATCTTTGAATTGAATTACGGCGAGATCCGTTGATCGAATTAATTGGATGATGGTTAGAGTGTGTTCTCCTTCCATTGGGGATGGACGTGGTATATTTACATGTTCAATTCCGACTTCGAATGAATGAGATATTCAAGTCTAAAGATTGCCTAATTCAAAGACAAAATGGGACTAAAAGTAACTAAAGGCATTTAGTTCCACATTGGTCATGAGATGGAAGTTTGTAGTGTTTAAATAGAAAAAAATGGGAACAAAGGGCTTGCTCTTTGGGTACTTGGAGTTTTCGCGCGCGATTGGGAGGAAAACCATGCACGCGCGCGCCGCCGCTGGCGACGGCCAGCCGGGTTCGGGCTCGGGCTCGGGTCTGGGTTCGAGTTCCCTACCCGAGCATACCCGCTCCGCGAAGAAAAATATTCTTCTACCTTCCTTCTTCCCGCTGCTTCAATAATCCTCACAATAATCCTCAGGTACTGGTTAACTGTTCGACCGTACGGTGATTTGGTAGTGCTATCCAAATACCGTGAATGAGTGTTGTATCTTGGGAGACCAGCATCCAGTAACCCGTTAGCACCGGTGCGGGGGACGTAATTGTCTTAAGGAGATTCGCTTTAAGCGTACCTCACTCCAAGTACTGTATAAGTGAATTAATTTCTTTATACAGGCGATATACTGATATTCAGTATATTGAGAATGACTTATACCAATCTAATTGGACTGGTATTTCAGTGATATTCAGTATATTTAACCAAGGAAGGTAATTGAAAGGTGGTTCTTAAATTAAGGAACGTTCTATTGAACAGAAAACCTCCCACCTGATATTAACTGACCTGCCCAATTAGATCGGTGATATTTCAGTGATATGATTAGTTGTCAGATTGATTCCAGAACTAACATCTTAAGATAATTAACTATTGAAGTTTCTTATTTCTGTTCTTCTTGAACTTGCAGAAAATGTCTGAGACTAATCAAGATAGCTATAGCAAGGCACCAAACATGCAGCTACAAGCTTTGATGCCTACTCCACTTCCTAACCCGAAGCCGGAGAAGTCAGGAAAATTTGATGGCACAGAATTCAAGAGGTGGCAACAGAAGACGCTCTTCTACTTGACCACTCTGCATCTGGCCAAATTCCTGCAAGAAGATCCACTAGAACCCGGAACTGATCGGGACTCAGTCCTTGCAGTCGATGCATGGACTCAAGGTGACTTCCTTTTCCAAAATTATATTTAAATGGACTGGATGACTCTCTTTACAATGTCTACAGTCCCATCACAACGGCAAAGAAGTTATGGGCCAGTCTTGACAAGAAGTACAAGACTGAGGATGCGTACCTAGAAG